>NQII01000381.1:508972-526113 GCA_002778355.1 Clitarchus hookeri | reverse complement strand
GCGACTTGGCTCGTGTTGTCTGCGGCCCAGACGAAACGAGAGCCGCTACCATTGTCCTTGCCGGCGTTGACGAACATCCGCCGCGCCTCAACCCGTCCAGAGGGCCGCGGTGGCGTGTCGTACACGCGTTGCACGTGAACGATACTTATGACCGGTGTTGTACGCACCAAGGCACCAATTCCCAGTCTTCCTCGTGACCAGTCTGACTTGCGTTGCCCTCGGCAAGAATGGTTAGTGCGTGCAACTTCAAGCACGCAGCACTTTGTCCGCTTGTTGCAAGACGACAGCTGAACACAAGTACAGAGCGCATCAAAAAATCACGTGACTGCAACGCTTCGACTTAGAAACTAATGTGTCTCTGAACGGCTCAAAACATCTCAATACTAGAAATCGATGTACACACCATGCAAGGCCTAGAAATTTTCGCAAGATCGTTTATGGCGAGTTATTATTCAAACACTTAATATGATGTAAGCGGTTAATTGACCAATTTTAAAAGACTTTCTTAGTTATTTTTTTATGCCCTTGTGTATCCTTCCGCCGTCTGTAAAAGTTGAATTCTTCTGTCTGCGTGTCACTATCGTGTATGTGATTCACGAGAAGGCCACGGCTGAGGGAATGATAAGAACATTATCTTATAAGCACTGCTGATAAGTTCATATCAAAGGGTTGGTCGGCATGCGCGTGCGAGCACGCGAACGATTGTAATTCACTGCACTCTTACAAGTCTTTGTATTTTATGAGCAGTTTACTACTCGGTTCCATTAGTTTACGTCTGTTTCGATTTGTCTCAGTAAGAAATGTCGAGATGATATCTCCACATGACGAGCATTCAAAACCAGTCTGAGCTGTATGTCAACCGGCGTTCTCTCTGCAGGCACTTCGACTGTACGTCGGTAAGGGTGTGAAAGCGGGTTTACACTGAGGTAGGCTGTCCACGGTAAAGTGAGCACTTCTGAGGCCCTAGCTACTTTTTTCTTAGAGCCATTTTCTATGCTTTAACCGCCGTTTAAAAAAAATTGCCACATAAGTAAAAAAAACACAGTGTGTTTATTCCACCGCACTCGGAAGTTTTACGACTAAGGATCAAATAAAATATAGTTATTGACTGTCATTCCAGATGATGGGGCTTCCAAAAGTGCTCACTTTACTGTGAATAGCCTATAGTGGCGACCTGGTTGCCCTCTAAATGTGCAGCCTTGTCCTTCAAGTGGCCAAGCAGCATGCGGCCAGTAGCGAGTATTGAAGAATGCGGCTGACTCGTTTACACCAGAGCGACTGGTTGCTTCGAATGTTATAGGCCACTTCGCATGTGGCTCCGGACAGTAGCTGCTTCATTCTGAAGAGGAAGCGACACCAGCGGAAAATGTGGTGCACGCAGCTATTTGTCGACAGTGATATATCACGCAATGATTTTTTTTTTTCGACTGCTAGCAGACGGTGGTAAGTTGTTCAGAAATTTTACACGTACGTCTAAAGAGGACATCGATTACCTTCTGAACATTATAGCTACTCTCATTTTAATTCCCACCAAGGCGAACCGGGTTCAATCCCCGGCCTGTTCACTCCAGATTTTTGCAAGTGGGAATGGTGCCGGACGATGCCGCTGGTCGGCAGGTTTTCTCGGGGATTTCCCGTTTCCCCTGCCCTTTCAATACGGCACTGCTCCATACTCAGCTCACTTCATCCTCATCGGCTCTCAAGACCTCGCTGTTAATAGCTGCCCGAATCTCTTCCCTCACTCACTCACTCGTTCAAATTCCGTCACAAATTTTCTATATTGCATACCACTTGAAGCGAAACTCCATTGCACACTGAGATTTGTAGTTACTGGACACTCTTGACGTTCGCTGATGTATCTCTTCAGAATATCTTAGTCGGCTATATCACTTGCAGTTTAGAAGGACTACATTGAGGAAAGTTGAAGTTCCTGTTGAAAGTCAAGATTTTCTTGGATGTTTAATTAAAACCTGTTACTACAAGCGGTACAAAAAATTTAGGGAAAAAATTTGCAATAACTTTTACAAAGAATTGTATCAAAGGCAAAGAACACTTGTACCTGTTGAGTTGAGTTGAGAAATTTGGGTGGCAGTTAGCAACAAGGTCTTGAGAGCCGATGAGGGTGAGATGAGGTGAGAGTGGAACAGCACTATAATGCAAGGGCGGGGAAAAGGGATATCCCCGAGAAAGCCCGCCGACCAACTGCATCGTCCGCCACGATTCCCACTTGTGGAAATCCGGGAGTGACCCGGCCGGGGATTAAACCCTATTCGCCTTGGTGTGAGGTGAGCAGGTTAGCCGCTCGACCACCGTGGTCCCAACACTAGTACTAGAAACGTAATTATTGAACAAGTAAATGGAAAATATGTGCATGTGTTTGTGGATGCACGTCAGTAACCTGCAGCACACCCAAAGTTGTCTCCACTACTTCATGAGTAGGGCAGATTGAAAGGAGTGAATTGCGTTCCAGACAGTATGCTGGCCAGCAAGATGGCGGCAGAGGTAGAGTAGGAGCAGGACTAGTGGTAGGTTCAGGAGAACTCTGAGTAGATTGGGAAGACCAAGAATACATGGCAGGAGATGGCGGCAGAGGTAGAGTAGGAGCAGGGCTAGTGGTAGGTTGAGGAGAACTCTGAGTAGATTGGGAAGACCAAGAATACATGGCAGGAGATGGCGGCAGAGGTAGAGTAGGAGCAGGGCTAGTGGTAGGTTGAGGAGAACTCTGAGTAGATTGGGAAGACCAAGAATACATGGCAGGAGATGGCGGCAGAGGTAGAGTAGGAGCAGGGTTAGTGGTAGGTTGAGGAGAACTCTGAGTAGATTGGGAAGACCAAGAATACATGGCAGGAGATGGCGGCAGAGGTAGAGTAGGAGCAGGGTTAGTGGTAGGTTGAGGAGAACTCTGAGTAGATTGGGAAGACCAAGAATACATGGCAGGAGATGGCGGCAGAGGTAGAGTAGGAGCAGGGTTAGTGGTAGGTTGAGGAGAACTCTGAGTAGATTGGGAAGACCAAGAATACATGGCAGGAGATGGCGGCAGAGGTAGAGTAGGAGCAGGGTTAGTGGTAGGTTGAGGAGAACTCTGAGTAGATTGGGAAGACCAAGAATACATGGCAGGAGATGGCGGCAGAGGTAGAGTAGGAGCAGGGTTAGTGGTAGGTTGAGGAGAACTCTGAGTAGATTGGGAAGACCAAGAATACATGGCAGGAGATGGCGGCAGAGGTAGAGTAGGAGCAGGGTTAGTGGTAGGTTGAGGAGAACTCTGAGTAGATTGGGAAGACCAAGAATACATGGCAGGAGATGGCGGCAGAGGTAGAGTAGGAGCAGGGTTAGTGGTAGGTTGAGGAGAACTCTGAGTAGATTGGGAAGACCAAGAATACATGGCAGGAGATGGCGGCAGAGGTAGAGTAGGAGCAGGGTTAGTGGTAGGTTGAGGAGAACTCTGAGTAGATTGGGAAGACCAAGAATACATGGCAGGAGATGGCGGCAGAGGTAGAGTAGGAGCAGGGTTAGTGGTAGGTTGAGGAGAACTCTGAGTAGATTGGGAAGACCAAGAATACATGGCAGGAGATGGCGGCAGAGGTAGAGTAGGAGCACGGTTAGTAGTAGTTTGAGGAGAACTCTGAGTAGATTGGGAAGACCAAGAATACACGGCAGGAGATGGCGGCACATCTCATTTCCCCATTGCCACGTTAAACTAAATATTATAGTTTATGTGGTATTTGGCAATTGTATGAGCTCGCTCATTTTGAAGATGTACACCATAATTTACAACATCGTCCCGCTGAGCTGCCATTTTCAAAATTTCATACACTTCATCTGCTCTTTTGGCGTATGTCTCAATCTCAGTTCTCTTCGTTTTACGCTTGTCCTTTACAATCGATGGGTCTCAGAAATACCTTATTTGCAGCATGTGTAGTTGACAGAGCATATTAGTGTTTTCTTTGTCATCTGAAGATTGCAGAGTCTGGTCTACAGCTGTGTCAGAATTGAGTTCTTGTCACTTTTCCTACACTTCATCATGATGTTGAAAAATAATAATACATAACAGAAGTCGAAATAAACATAATATTAACACACGAGTAGCTGACGTCATTACGTTATGCATGTTTCCTCCAAATTTCATGTTTATAGGACCAATTGTTGAGTTTGGGCGTTTATATGTAGTCAGGCAGTTTTTCCTTTTACATATAAAATATATGTACCTAAAGTATCTAACCCATTTCAGTTGTGAATTAAATCAGCCTGGTTGTAGATACAAAAGAAATATTGGCACATATAGAAATATATTAATATTAAACTTTTTGAGTTATTATATTTATTGGTGCCACAATTTCATTTTCATTTTAATTAGTTTCCGATTTATTTGAGATTGAAATATGTCAGGGACTTTGTGTGCATACTGTATTTCGCTGATAGAAATAATAACTCGCTAAATATACCTCACTTATATTAATTTAACCAACAGTATCTTTTTTTTTAATTACTCTGCTCATTTTGCAATTTATAAAACTTTTTTTAATAGAATACATCTTCTGGTTCACAACAAAACGTCTAGAATCTTTCCAAATTGATTAATTTTCTTAATAGTGCTGTCATACATGCAGACAAGTTTACGTTAAAAATCTCTGCTTCGGTTTGACAAAATTAACTTCAAATGTTCTGTTCAATGAAGTCAAAGCAGGATGTTATGCGCAGAAAGTTTGGATTTTGGAAAACGTGTGCCACTCTCTTTTTCTAACGAACACTGCAGTAATGCAGTGGACTGTGGACTGCGACTGTGGAGCTGCAAATATGCTTATGGCAAGTAATATGGTCCTCAAGAACTGATGTGTATTGCTCCAGGAAGTGTGCGTACTATCACAATTTTATTGTTTTAAATCAGAATTTAAAATAAAATTGTTTTTATTTGCATCGAGGACTGTAATCGTGATATGAAATATTTCATTTCAAGAATATGTTTGGTATTTAATGTGCAGTATTTGTAAATAATCTGGATCTCGCAGAAAAATATGTGACTTATGAACAAATGTAATTTATAATTATTTACTTTTTATTAACATCAAAATAACGTTATTTTTATCAAAGACTGGAAACTTGACTACACTTATGTAATTTCTGTATATAGCCTAAATGTCACAAAAATATAAGCGTACGATTATACATATCCTATTCACGGTAAAGTGAGCACTTTTGAAAGCCCTCACACTTGGAATAATATTCAATAAACATATTTTATTTAACCTCAGACGTCAACTTCAGGTGCGGTGGAATATACAGACTGTTTATTACTTGCATAGCAACATTTATTTAACAAGAAGTTACTGATATAATTAATAAGCATACTTTCCTCAACATGGGTGCCATTTATTTTTAAACAAATTCTTAAAAGCTGACTTTGAAGGTAGGTCTTGAGTTCTCTTTGAAAGCAACAACTTTAGAAATGAAACTAGAAAGGTTCGCAGTAATAGTGATAATTACAAACACACGCATACCTTAAAGGGATTCTAACCCACAAAATCTCTTACCACAAGCTAGGTTTATTAACCTAAAATAATTACAGGGCCATCATTTTTATAATAAGTGACTGAACCACTTAAAACCTGTCTGTTAATATAGCCTACCGTAGCGCTACTTGTGTGGAGAATTTAGAGGAAATCAGTTGTTCAGTCCTTGAGATACGGCGTAAAAATTTATATTTTTATTTGGATCAGTCGTACAAAATTGTCAAAGAAAGATGCTGTACTTAGGATGCTTCTAATGCACACTGTCCGCATAAATATTTTGATTGAATTTTGTTAAATTGTTTAATATATGTGGCAAACTTACCTAAATAATTTATGAAGTCACCATTTTGAACATTTTTGTCTGACCTATTTAAATCATGAATTGCATGATGGTCTGTAGCATTTATGGTGTGCACAATTTAGTACAAATTAGTTAAAATGTTCCAGTGTAACATTCGGTGGGAATCGGCCGAATGTTCCTCGAGATATGGCAAAAATCGCCATAAACTTTCGTGTTGCAATCTTCTTGAATAGAGTACAAAAAGTAATGTAGTAGCACATTCGATGATTGTATACTGCCAATGTACAAAGTTAAGTTAAAATACTATAATTATTTTATAGACACCATTCTCATAATAAATGTGCCAAATTTATAAAATACATTTACTAATATGGCCTACCAATGTACAACATTTTCGTCAAATTTGGTAATAATGGGTTGATTGTTTCCCAAAATATAAAATATAAACTTTATTTTTTATTTGTGGGGCTATCTTATAAAGTGGAAGAGAAATGAGGCTCCGCATAGACAAATTTTATGGTTGTTATGGGTACTGCCAGCATAAAAAGTTAAGTTGGAATTTGATTCATTGATAAAATATAATGAGCTAAAATATTTATATAGCCAACATTTTGAAGATAAGTGCCTGACCTACATAAAACATACCAGTTTACACCACCTGCTGCAGTACTATTTGTTGCCAAATTTGATAGGCAAATGTCTATTGTTTAGCGACATTTCTATATGACCGCCATTTTGAAAATAAGTGTCTGACATGTTAAAAACGTACCGATTAACACAATTTGCCTTAGTACTACATATTTGTCAAATTTGATAGGAATCGGTCAATAGTTTAGTCGCATTGTGCTATCTTGCAGAATGGCAGACAAAATATGCTCTGTGTAGACACTTTTGATAGTTGTAATATCTACTGCCAGCATAAAAAGATAAGTTGGAAACGATTGCATGGTTTCTACGATACAAATTTAAATAGCTAGATGTTCACCATTTTGAAAATAAGTTTCTGACATATTAAAACATGCAATTTTACACCAACTGCCGCAGTACTACTTGTTTGCAAAATCTGATACGAATTGGTCAATTTTTTCGCGATAGTTGACATAAAAGGTTTAATTATTCGCACCACACTATCTTACAAAATGGCGGACAAAGTATGCACCATGTAGATACAGTTGATAGTTGTTATATCTACTGCCAGCATACAAAGTTAAGAAAGAATTGATTACATGGTTATGACGATATAGCATTCGAAACTCAAATGGCTATATGGCTGCCATTTTGAAAGCAAGTATCTGATGTGTTTAAAACATAACACGTAACACTATCTGCATCATTACTACATGTTTGCCAAATTTGGTAGGAATAGGTATATTTTTACCGAGATATTACTTTATAAATCTAATTATTCGTATAGCCCTATCTTCCAAAATGGCACAGAAAAATTTTTATGCATTGGTATATACGATGCTTGTAATAGATACTTTCAGTATACAAAATTTAGTTGAGGTTTGTAAAATGGTATGGTAGATATACCAAATAAACCTAAAATATTCGTATGTCTGCCATTTGAAAAATAAGAGCCTAATCATGTGCAATCACTTACGTTAACTTGGCCTATCACAGTATTACTTTCCTGTCAAATTGGATGAGAATTGGTTTAATAGTTTTCTACATAAAATGTAAAAATCTCTATTTCTTAATTTGGTGCTATTTTCCAAAATTTGCGGAAAAACAACAATATTCATAACAAAATGTAATACTTACTTGATGCTCTGCAGCGTACAAAAGTTGGTTTAAATCGGTGGAATGGTTCCCGAGATATAACATACCACCCCAAAAAGTCAGATGTCCTTACTAAGTATTATATGTTTACCAAATTTGGTAAAATTCGTTTGATGTTTTTAAAAATAGAAAGGGGGACACACAGTCACACACATACCTCTGAACATCGAGGTCTTGAGAGCCGATGAGGGTGAAGTGAGGTGAGTGGTTGTGGAGTAGCGCCGGAATGAAGGGGAGGGGTAAACGGGAGATCCCCGAGAAAACCCGCCTGCCAGCGGCATCGTCCGGCACGAGTTTAAAGAACGTTCAGTTGCTGTACAATTCAGATATTTCTACAATGCGTTATAGGAAAGAGTAGAAACGTTATTCTTTAAACCACACAGCAACTCTTACTTCTCTTCTTTTAGGGGCCGCGGTGACTGAGAGGTTAGCCTGCTCGCCTCCCACCAAGACGAACCGGGTTCAACCCCCGGCCGGGCCACTCCCGGATTTTCGCAAGTGGGATTCGTGCTGGGCGATGCCGTTGGTAGGCGGGTTTTCTCGGGATCTTCCGCTTCCCCCACCCTTGCATTGCAGCGCTGCTCCAATCTCACCTCATTTCACCCTCATCGGCTCTCAAGACCTCGTCGTTAAGAGCTGCCTAAATACCTCATCTCAACATTCCATTCTTTTTCACCCTGTTAACGAAGTGGGTGCACGTTTCATGTGTTAAAGCACGAAATGTTGATGAACATGGTGAATATATTTTCAACCATTTTAATATCGCAAAATATTTCTTCTCTTTCTTTTAGGTAATATATACAATCATGTGTTTAGATAATTTTTTCGTTCGAATTTCAGTTATAACTTTAATGACGCACTTCAGTGGCCATTTTCCATCAACATGTAGAATGACGCACAAATTGAAGGCTAATTGAATGATTATGGCGAGTGTGGCATAAAGTAGTTTTAATGGGACAAAACTGGCACCTGACACCTGCGCCGGCACCAGCCGGCCACCATGTTGTAATGTCACCAAACCGACATATTGGATCCAGGTGACCTTTACCTTGACCGCGACCTTGACCTTCACCCCGTCCAAGTAACCTTGAACCTAAATATTCCAAAAATTTCAGAAAAATTATAAAAATCCCAAAAAATTTATAAAAACTTAAAAAATTATATTTAAAATATTAAAAAATTACTTTAAAAATTATTCTAAGATATACATGTACAAGGCCCGGAGTTCTATGACAGGTGGATCGACTAAGCTCCCGACACGACCGGAACTCACCAAAAGATAAGTGTCCATCTCGTCTGTCATATTGGATCTGGGTGACCTTGACCAATGACCTTGACCCATGATCTTGACATTTACCCCATGCATGTAATCTTCAATAGCATTGAACCCAAAAAATCCGACAAATCCAAAATAATAAATAATAAAAAATATTAAATATTATCACTTAAAAATTATTAAAGAACTGCTTAAAAATTGAATCAAGAAATTTAAATTTCCGAAGGTTTCACCACAACCACCCACGCCAATATTTTAAATCGTTTATTTAATTGATCAATTACTCTCGTTATTTAATTAGTCATTTGTTTTCATCTGTGACACCTAGGTGGCACTAGTGTATCAAATACCGATATCGTCACCAGACGAGCTGGTGATTTAGCCACCAGGTGGCAGCCATATATTTTATATTTTTAACGTATTGGATTCTAGTTTCAATTCATAGGTGGCGTTAATTTCTCGGTCTCACCACCATACGAGCTGTCAGCATTCACCCACTTTGTCGATTCAACCGCCAGACGAGCTGATGACACTCATATTTTTATAGGCCTAGGAAAATCTGTAATATTTATACAATTTTAAAAATTATTTTTCTAGCCAACGGTAAGACATTTTTGCCATTTTCTTATCGACTGCCCTGCTGACAGGGTGTGCTTTGCACAGAACAAGGTCACCTTCACATAAATTATTATCAATGCGACCTTTATTATACCTGACACGGCTCCTGAAATGAGCACGCTTTAATTTCTTGAGGCAGATGCCAAAATATAATGAACCTATTTTCGGCAACAAGTCATTAAGATGCCACACATTTGAAAAAAGGGTTATTTGGATAAAGGTAAACATAAGTTTGAATGTGCTAGTTTCGTGTGATTCAAGTTTGGCATAATTGAATGGCATTTGAATCCAACAGAGATTTTTATCCCAATTTGTCTGGTCCGTCTCATGGAAAGCTGAACGAAGGTTTCTATTGAAACGCACCGCATACGATGTAGGAGGATTGTATGGGGATAAAGTTATAAGGCATATGCCGTGAGAGAAACGCATGCTGTTAAAAAGAAGAGAGCTAAACTGTGAACCGTTATCAGAAACAATGGATGAAGGTGTACCAAAGTTATGAGGCATATGCCGTGAGAGAAACGCATGCTGTTAAAAAGAAGAGAGCTAAACTGTGAACCGTTATCAGAAACAATGGATGAAGGTGTACCAAAGTTATGAGGCATATGCCGTGAGAGAAACGCATGTTGTTAAAAAGAAGAGAGGTAAACTGTGAACCGTTATCAGAAACAATGGATGAAGGTGTACCAAAGTTATGAGGCATATGCCGTGAGAGAAACGCATGTTGTTAAAAAGAAGAGAGGTAAACTGTGAACCGTTATCAGAAACAATGGATGAAGGTGTACCAAAGTTATGAGGCATATGCCGTGAGAGAAACGCATGTTGTTAAAAAGAAGAGAGGTAAACTGTGAACCGTTATCAGAAACAATGGATGAAGGTGTACCAAAGTTATGAGGCATATGCCGTGAGAGAAACGCATGTTGTTAAAAAGAAGAGAGGTAAACTGTGAACCGTTATCAGAAACAATGGATGAAGGTGTACCAAAGTTATGAGGCATATGCCGTGAGAGAAACGCATGTTGTTAAAAAGAAGAGAGGTAAACTGTGAACCGTTATCAGAAACAATGGATGAAGGTGTACCAAAGTTATGAGGCATATGCCGTGAGAGAAACGCATGTTGTTAAAAAGAAGAGAGGTAAACTGTGAACCGTTATCAGAAACAATGGATGAAGGTGTACCAAAGTTATGAGGCATATGCCGTGAGAGAAACGCATGTTGTTAAAAAGAAGAGAGGTAAACTGTGAACCGTTATCAGAAACAATGGATGAAGGTGTACCAAAGTTATGAGGCATATGCCGTGAGAGAAACGCATGTTGTTAAAAAGAAGAGAGGTAAACTGTGAACCGTTATCAGAAACAATGGATGAAGGTGTACCAAAGTTATGAGGCATATGCCGTGAGAGAAACGCATGTTGTTAAAAAGAAGAGAGGTAAACTGTGAACCCTTATCAGAAACAATGGATGAAGGTGTACCAAAGTTATGAGGCATATGCCGTGAGAGAAACGCATGTTGTTAAAAAGAAGAGAGGTAAACTGTGAACCGTTATCAGAAACAATGGATGAAGGTGTACCAAAGTTTTGAAAAATTCGTACTTGAAGAGCACGAATAGTGGAGATAGCATCAGCTTTCCGAAGTGGGANGGTGTACCAAAGTTTTGAAAAATTCGTACTTGAAGAGCACGAATAGTGGAGATAGCATCAGCTTTCCGAAGTGGGAGTAACTATACAAATTGAAACATGTTATTTCCTAATTAACTCCTGGGAAACGGATCAACAAAATCAATGAACAATTTTTCCATGGGTTTTTAAGCTACATCTGAAGACATAAACCCTAAATTTGTATTCTGAGCTGGCTTGCTCAGAGCACAAATTTTGCAACATTTCACTAATGAAGTAAATGAAGTAAATGAAGTGCTGACGGATAGCCTGAATATTTTTGTGTGTACCCAGGTGAGTGCGAAGAGGTGATGAATGAAAATACTCAAATATCATAGGTTTTAGATGATCGGGTAATACCATGCGTTTCCGTTTGTCACAAGATCTGCAACAAAGGAGACCTTAGGAAAGAAAATATGGTTTGTGTTCAATACCTGATTTTAAATTTGTGATGATTTGTTTCAAATTACTGTCCTTTTCTTGGCGTTCTTTAATGTCTGTAAAAGCTAATGGGAAACTAGACCTAACATTGCAATTTGAAAGTACTTCCGATTCCACATTGGTACCATCAAATATACGAGATAGCGCATCTGCAACCACATTTGGAGTTCCTTTTATGTGTTGCACTTTGAATTTTAAAGAAGAAAGTTTAACTACCCAATCGACAATTTTTCCAAGTTGGTATGGATGAGCCAAAAGCCACGACAAAGCCTGGTTGTCGGTTTCGAGAAGAAATTCGGCATGTTCCAAATATGATATATAGCAAAAACTACGGCCAAACATTCCAATTCATAAATAGTGGAACACTTCTTCTCTTTGGGAGTAAGAGTGAGTGACGCAAATGCAATTGGCTGATGACAGCCATCAATGTCCTGAGCCAGGACGCCTCCTGTAGCTTGACTTGAAGCGTCAGTTTGAAGGAGTGATTCCTTACTGAAATCCGGCATACATAATACAGTAGAATGAATAATATCATTATTTAGAGTGTCAAAGGCTCTTTGCTGCTCCTCGCCTTATTTAAATTTAACTGATTTTTTTCTCAAGTTATTCAGAGGTACTGACTATTCAGCTAGGTTCGGAATAAATTTGCTAAAAAATTGAATCATGCCAATCATTGAATCATTCCACATCTCGTGGTGGAGGAAAATCTCTAATGGACTTAGTCCTTTCTGGATAAATATAAATTCCACTGGAAGAAATCCTATTTCCCAAAAATTAAATTTGTTGAACTCCAAATGTAACTTTAGACAGGTTAACAGGAAGACCTGTCTTTTCTAAACGAGAAAGTGCTTATTTTAGGTGATCCAAATGCTTTTCAAATATGTCGGAATAAATTGCAAGATCATCAAGATAGTTGTAGACAAACTTGAATTTAACCTCATGAAAAATCATATCTAAAATCCTGGTAAGTACTTGATCACCCATGGCCAAGGCGAACGGCACACAAGTAAATTGATACAGGTTACAAGGAACACAAAAACTGGTAATTGGTTTGGAATCTTTTGACAAATGGATTTGGTGATAGGCCGTATTTAAATCCATACTTGTAAAGAATTTTGCTTTTCCAAACCAATTAAATGTCGAATGGAGATCAGGAAGAGGAACTGATACAATTTCGATGTTTTTAAGTTTCCGGTAGTCCACAACTATCCAGTATTTCCCGTTGGGTTTTGTTACCAAAGAGACTGTACTAGCAAATTGGGATATAGACTGTTCAGTAACACCTTTATATAACAGATTTTTAACTTGATTTCTTAAAATTTCAATCTGCGGTGGTGCCAATCTATATGGACGACACTTGACATTTTCTTTGTTAAGCAATTTCATCTGGTATTCTAACATTTTAGTGAGGCCTAGCTCAGTAGTAAGAACCTTGGGAAAACTTTCACATAATTTCTCAATAGCAAAATGCTGCTGTTCATCAAGATGCTCAAAAGAATCTACAATTTGATTGGACTCTGCTCTACAGTCAGGAGAAACACTTTGTTTTAGTTGAGAGCCCACCAATGGAATATTTGTGTGAGAAGCAAACTTAAATAAATACGTTAATCTTGAATATCAAGTATTAGAAGAGTAGCAGCCATGAGTTCTGTGTCCAAAATAAAGCCTAAACCAAGTTGTTTGGATACTAGACATTTGTGTGTCCAAGAGAAATTATCAATTTTCAACTTTAAAGTGGCTCAAGCAGATATCGGCGTATAACATTGCATGTCAGAAGGTTCAACAGACTTAAATATCCTTAAATCTTTACATTTATCAAAAACTCTCACAGAAATAATGGTACGCGCAGATTCAGAATCAACAAAGGTGCTAACAGAATGGTCCTAAATTTTCCTCAACATGGGATGTCTTAACCTTTTGAATGCCCACTACACTGGGGAAATTTTCATGACATATTTCAAACTTTTTCTTTTCTGTTAAAAGTGCCAACTAAGGTTGACATTTTGAAAAAAAGGTGAGCATTATACTGCGTATTGGCAAACTTTCCAAAACTTCTGCTGAATTGGATAGGGAATGTATGCATTCCCAGAACATCAGAGACACTGACCAAAAACGCCAGCATATCTTTAGGCCACACAAATCATTTCATGGTAGTGACAGAAAGAAGTTGTCTCATGATACTTCCACCAATGCTGTCACTGATAAAAAAAGAGCAGAAACAGAAACCGAAGGATGACAAATGCCCTTCGCCCTCTCATTCTCTTGTACGGGACAGCGAACTTTCTTGTAGGTATTGTCAAATGTCAGGCCACGCGGTTGACCAGTGTTCTTAGTTAAAAAACAAGTCACTCGGGGACTACAAGTGAGCGATCCATACTAATACCATCGCACGCTGGCATCTTGTCCCTTTGAGCCTTGGACATGCGTAAATGGTGTTGGTGAGAGCTCTTAGGTAGTAATCAGTTTAAAGTTTTGGTATACTAGGGTTACCAACTTCAAATAATCTACAGGAGCACCATTTTGAAAACAAGCGTGTGAATCACCTACATCAAGTAAGTTTACATGGCCTACAGTAACACTACTTGTGTGCAGAATTGGTTGGACGTAGGTCGGCTGGTTTAGATATGGCATAAAATCTTTGTTTTCCCATTTGGTGCTATCGTACAAAAAGGCCTAAAATCCGGCCCTGTATAGTCATAACTGATGCGTCTAATAAATGTCAATATAACATGTTTAGTAAAATTTACAAAATTATTTAATAGATATAATAAAATTATTTAAATAATTTTTTTCGCGCTATTTAGAAAAAATACCTCACTGACTTAAAACATGTAAGTTTATATGTTCCATTGTAGTACTACTAGTGTGAAAAATTTGGTAGGAATTCAATAATTGATTCCCGATATATGGCATAAATAATTTATTTTATCACCTGCCACTATCTTACAAAACGTTGGCTAAGGATGATTTCTATAAGCATTTGATGCTTCTAATATTATGGCTACTCTCAGCATACTAACTTTAATTAAAAGCGGATAAATTATTTAATAGACATAGCCGACTTATCAAAATTATTTGTACGACTGCCATACTGTAAATAAAGCGGGACACACTTAAAAAATGGTCTACTGTATCTCTACTTAGGTGCAAAGTTTGGTGGGAATCGGTTGGTTGGTCCAGGACGTCCGACATAAAACTTCCAGTTTCTAATGGGGTGCTATTTGTATTACTGTATTGAAATATCCTATGTTTCTCATAGATACTGCTACATATTAAATTCGGTTGGAATTGTTTGTGACATATGGCTTACTAAGCAATAATATTTACACGGCTGTTATTTTTAAAAAATGTGACTACCTCTGTAAGTCATATAAATTTATATTATCTTTAAATGTATAATCTAGCCTGGATTTGATGAGTAACGAAAAATTAGTTTATATATTAGATAACTTTACGCTTGCATAGATACTGTCAGAATACAAAGTTAAGTTGGAATTGGTTACAAGGTTTCATAGATATAGCATAGTAGGGAATAACATTTATATGACCGTTATTTTGACAATAATAGTCTGACCCACTAAAACATGTCAGTTTACACAACGTGCTGTAGTATTATTTGAGTTTCAAATTTAGTAGGAATCGGTTGATTGTTTCCCGAGTTATGACATTAAAACTTTATTTTTCATGTGACGCTATCAAATTTAGGCAGCGCGAACTGAGTACACAGAGGCACATAGTATAGTCTATTTGCGGTGTCTTCGCGCTTTTTCATTCAAAGTTTCGAAAATTCACCCTATTGTTCGGTTGTTTCATAAATATGCCATGCAATTCAAACGTTTTACACTTGTGGTAACATAAAAGTACCTTGTTTTTTGTTAAACTGAACTTTTATTTGTATTTTAGCTAGTATAGTATTTCGTTTATAATTAACTAGCGAACCGGCCCGGCTTCACCCAATAACAATTTAGTTGTTACAGCGATACTTTGAAAGACATAAATGGTTACTCTGGGTCATCCTTAAAAGATAAACATATACCATTGCGGACTTTTCTGCAGACCTTTTTGAGAGCTACAATTCTGTACTACATTAATTCGATGTATCTCTTATGGTTTAGTCAACGCAAGCCATGTAAGCGCCCTAAAAGCTGTTTTTTACGACTTGAATACAAACGGTTCGACATTTCTTTAATACTTACATTAAATATAAATGTATTGTACACCAAAATCTTTCTCAAGAAATTATCTAAATTATGTTGAAAACCGCATTAAAATCCATAAAGTAGTTTAGACGTTCTAAGCGAATACACAGACAGACGCAGATAAACGACTTTATTTTATATTATTTAGAGATATGAATAAAAACAGTGAGTAAATAGGTGTGTTTGTAATGCCTAGTAACAAATATTTCTTATGCAAAATATTATTAGGCTGAGTGCGCACGATTGCGGTGCGTTATCGATCTGGCTTAAGCTTCGTCAGCTCGAAGCGGAGGGATATCGTGAAAAGATAACTTGAGCAGGGTTTCAGGAAAGTGCGAGGTAACCGTGAACACGCTAGACATAAGAATGCAGCGTTGAAACAGCCGCTTATACCGCCAACTCCAGCAACATGCGCCAACAAAATGGCGGCACTGAACAGCCAAATGTTTGGAACGCCGTTCACCAATCAGCGTCTGATGACCCACTCGCCAGCTGGCAGCCCAGCCACTTTCGCAGCACGCAGTACCCAATCAGAAACAAGGACTGTTCCCAGAGGCTCGCGCAGTCAATCAGAGAATGAGCACGCCCACGTTATCGTCTCTGTATGGTTATCTACTCTGACGGGTGAATGAGAGATATAAGGTAGGAATGTTTGTTATTGAAAAAAAATATCGATATTGTTTATATTAATTATTTATAAAAGTATCGTTTTACAGAAAGACACATAGAAAGAAAAAATATCGATTTTTGGTACATCGGAATACGATATTTAAAGTAATAAAGGTCTTATATGCAAAACTGCTTGGAATAGTACATATTGAGAACACGGGGCTTTCCAAAACGTTGTGGCGCCTGTTTTTGGTGCATGTTGCCAATTTAAACGTGGTGTTAATTTTTGTATTCATAACAGAGCTTATTAAAAGATCATTTTAAAATTATTTACTTTCGATACCTGGAAAAAGATAATAATTTCGAGATACAATTTCGTTGAATTTTATCGGCGATTTATATCGATGTATCGTTGATATAATATAGTTATTTCGATATGTCGACATCTTTCAACATCCCTAATCTGAGGGCGTTGAACTTGCGAAATTTCCCTGCACTTAATCATGGGTAAAGAAGTGTGGTTTTCACAGCTATATTTTTTTTTAGCTTGGCACAAGGGACAGGCAGGTCGGCCGTGGCCGGTGTCTGAGGGCTGTGTTCGTGTCGACGAGCCAGGTGACCGCAGGAGTGCACCTGTGTGCTACTCTGTAGCACAAGCAAGCACGCAACGGTGCGGAACCGCCTCGTTACCGCCTAATTTTCCTCGCCCCCTGCCCCCAGTCACGTGCTTATTTGCACGCCGACTGCTCTTCGC
>NQII01000381.1:474369-500760 GCA_002778355.1 Clitarchus hookeri | reverse complement strand
ATATATATATATATAATCTAGGCTTGTGGGTTGTAGCCACGTCAAATTCATTGATTTTCCCGAAGTTTCGGAAGACCTTGTGCCCACCCACCATCTTCAGGGGTAAGTAACCATGTGCAAAACGTTTTTCTAATTTTAAGAATGAATGAGGTTTTAACAGCCAGGGAATATAAATTAATAATTACCCGTTGGCATACCGGCGCCATGTCGAAAGTGTTAGATTAAATCAAATGTCGTGTGTTTGTAGCCGGGGTGGGGTACAGCCTAAAGCCCCTGTTACATAGACAAATTTTCGACTTCAAATATATTTGACAATAAAATTTGAAGAAAAAATACGATCATCAAAGTTTTCCATTCAACAAATTGGACCAAATATTCTTGAATGTATTTTAAATTGTATAGCACTGTAAAATCTTTTTACTGGGTAGATCTAGTTAGAATTATCCTTTTTTTTTTTTTGCAAAAGGGATTTAGCTGGCGTGTTTCGGTGCAGTACACAACAGGAAGAAATGTAAGGACTGTTGTAATTTATTTTCTCTTCTTTATTAAATTTAAATTTTATTTATCAGATTTATTCCTTGCACAATGAAGTTTAGAGCCTCTGAGTTTTTAGTATTATTGCGAATTAATCACCTCAAATATATATAGTTTCTATCAGTTGTTCGCCATTTTAAAATTTCGAGAGGTCAGAAACAGTTATTTTTGCCATTCACGATTCTAATTAGCTAGGCCATAAACAAAAAATTATACAACCCCTCCAATTTTTTAATGTTTGATAGAAACTAGAACTATCCAACTTTTTCAGGCAAACATGGAGGCGATAATGACGTTTCGGTGACGTCACAACCTTCCAACTTTATTTGACCAAACTTATTGGAAGCAGTTTGACGGAGAAATTTGTAAGTGTAACAGGGGCTTTAGATAGCACTTTCAGACTAACTTTAATTAACGGTTTCAGTTGTGAAATTAAAAAAATATTTGATGCGTGCTGTACTTAAGTCGACACAAGACTTGTTTCGTTTTCACAGCCATTGAGCTGCAGGCTATATGTTCGGCTACAGTTATGTGAATCAATTATGACTTAGACCAGTGAGACGTTTTTCGATTCATTTACCCACAGGTAAGATCATTGGTCACTGAGTATCGCAGTATGCAGTAGAGACCAGAAATTACCTACACGTGCGTAATTTACACAATTGTGCACACTTATGGAAGTAACGCTCATCGAGTGAAGTGAACCCCGTCAGTATTCGTCCCTGAGGGGAGACATGGAATGAAACTCTAATATGGCGAAACGGCGACATGCAGGGGTGGGGAAAAACGGAAGTGCCACAATAAAACCCATCGGCCATTGGCAACGTCCACCACGTTTTCATCCAGAAAGATTTGATGCGACCAAAACAATAATCGAACCCGTATCGCCGTAGTGGAAGGCCGAGGTGCTAACGTCCGTCAACATTGCAACATTCATTTTATAAATATATTTATTCATGAGGTTTAATCCATGCATAGTACTCCGTGCATATTGCTTTGTGATTTTGTACCAGAGCTGCAATAGGGAATAATGTTAGCATTAATCTCGGAATTTTGTTAAATTGTTTGTTTCAATAACCTGTCTACGGTGGTGTGTATTTTTTACACGTAACTGTATTTACCATTCCCAGATTTCGTAATTTGATACCAATACTGAAGGAACTATTTCTTACAGGTTCGTTGAAAGATCTTTGCAATATTTCAATACTACCGTGAGCTATTCAAGTTTATGTATAACTGGAGACAGTGAAAACCACAGCAGATCAGTATCTTTACAATTGCATGATGCTTTTCTTGCTCGACTCAGCAGTTCACAGACCAATTGCAAACGTTCTGTTTTATAATAGCAGAACTTTCACTATCCCTGCGAAATGGGAAAGTATCTTTAAACACTGAGGTTGTGTACAAGTAGTACAAAAAAAGTACACCGTCCTGTTAGCCCACGCCACAACAGATGTCTACACAGCGTTCGTTGTTGACGATGCTGTAAGTCACAAAAATGGGAGTTAACTAGGGTTGTTCGATGTATCGATATGGCGATAATTATCGATACGAAAAATAACTTAGCGATCTATATGTAACTTTGAAAAAAAGTGGTAGATCGATGTTTCTATATTATCGAAGTTTTCAATGTTATCAAAGTTTTTGGAACTATCGAAATGTTCGGTATTATAAAAATGTTTGGTATTATCAAAGTTTTAAGTATTATCAACTTTTCCGATTTTATCGAAATTTACAACATTATCGATACTAACTGCATTTCCCATATTATCGTCATTCATGTTATTATCTAGTTGTAAAGTTAAAACATTTTTGTCGCCTGCAATTCAGTCTCTTTTTGTTGTAAGCAAATAATAATAAAATATGGCATGATTTTAACACATTTATATGTTTATAACTCTTTTACATCATCGCCTGACTTACGCAAAGTTTAAGTTAGCTGGTTCATTGTTTTTTTTTCCGGTCCTCACTTGTGGGTAAATAAATAGTGGTTCACGACCAACCAACGTGTCAGCTTGTATCTCCTGAAATAAAGTATTCATTAACGTAATAAATAAAACATTATTATACATTTTCTGAGTGAAGTGACATTGCTTGTAATTTCTTTCTGCTGCGTTTAAACGTAGTTTCTTGTCCCACAAATTCTTGAGATTTCAAACAACATGGCGACCTGGAAAATATGCTGCTTCATGCAATTGAAGTCGGTATACATTTTAACTCTCGAATAAACTTGAAGAAACTTCTGACGAGTATGTTTTGTTATGTTTGCGATGTGTGCTGCAATTCTGAAAGCTTTAATAAATGTGTGTGTGTTATTTAGTATTCACGCGGTTCGCAATTTACTAGCTGTACATCGGCCCGTATGTCTCTCGTTTTAAAACAATATCGCAACGAAAATATTTTATGCTGCAATGTTATAACGTCCGTCCGAACGATTTAATCTGTATGAGCCCATATATCCAACAGCAAGTACTAGCTTCCGCGCGACTAACCTTGTAGGTGAGTATTTGGGGGCAAATTAGATTCTGCATTAAAAGTGTGGATGCAGTTTCATGAAATATTGTCACCTGTTAGGTATTGTGTCATTAGTATTCTGGTGAAGTTTCGTTCATATCAGTGTAGGCATTTAAATTTTATAAGCTAAAAGTAATTTTTTTCGTAAGCAAAGTAGTATGCCTTAACAAACGTTACTGTTATGTACTTTTAAAACTGCGTTGCTGGACGAATACTCACGAAACTTGCACCGAGTGACTAAAATTATTGTGGAAGTATGATGTAAAAATTTGGATCCATTCTGTTCAGCCATTGAGTTTCATGAGAACTGTTTTCGTTACTCGTTATATGATATCAACGCCCGTCATTTGCTTGTGTGTGGTTTTGTGTTAAAATATCGATTTGTGAGGTATTTATGGAATATTATTCTACTCGGGAATGTTGTTAAACATAATTCTTAGTCATTTAACGATTGTTTAAAGCACGTTGTCTATGATTGAAGCAGTGCATATACCGTGTTGTCTAAAAGCGTGTATTTGATAAATGGGTGAGCATTTCAGCTATCCCCACTTTCTAAAGGCGAGCGTTCGAAACATCTTGGCGTTTTTATAACGGAGAAAAGAATCATGTCAAACATTTTTGTTTATTCTGTTGGCTGTACCGTTGGGCCAACGTTGGCAATGGCATATTACATTGGCCCAGCGCCGATATGTCACGCGGACCTACGTTGGCCAAACATGACTTTTATATTGGTTGCCAACTGAAACACAATGTTGGCCTAACCTAATGCACACTTTTAAGAGTGGTGTGTTTTTCTTTCAGAAAGGCATTCGCGCTGCCATTTACCAACCAGAGATTTACTAACTTGTTTCGACGTTGGTAATGTGTTGGAAAGATGTGTTAATGCATACATAATTCCAATCAATAAACAAATTTCTGCCAACATTTGTTACTAGCAATTTAAATTAATTTTACCTATTAACTATACAAAATGTGTTTAACATAATACGGCTCATCACGTTTCCCTTCATATTATGATCTGAAAATATTCTTGGCGGATGTTGGTTTCGACCTTGTGCCCTACAGGTCGCCAAGTCGATCTGTTTTACACTACCCTGCTCTAAATCCGTATAACAAGCGAAAAAATAATTACATCCCATTATATTGCAGTTTAATATGCTGTTTTAAATTTGTTTGATGTATTAATGTCATGTTTCACACTTTTTTTCAATATCATATCAAGAGTAATAAACTGATGTAGTTAAGTGTTACACCTTACACACTTTCTAGTATGGCGCATCTAATTTATTTTAAGCCTTGTGTTGCGTCTGAGCTCGCAATGTAATAAATTATTAGCAATATCGCAAGATAATATCGCCCCATGTGCGTGAAACAGTAAAGAAAACTGGTGTGTATAAGTATATGTCAATTTTTATTCCAACATAACATACATCCCACCATGCATATCATCATGCTAACCAAATTTCAACTGTAAAAATAAAACTTAATTTCGCTGTTAATTCCTTAGACTTTTATACGTTAGATATTAGTTACCCGAAAATAATGATGAAGCAACATTAAATTTATGACTGTATTTCAAAACATTGACCAAATATTTTGATTCCAGCACAACAAATTTCCAGCCTTGCCAACAGTTAGAGGCGTTGACCAAATACACCAACCTACCATTGACAACATTATATTTTGCAAATAATAGCCGATACATAAATTACAACAGACAGTTTATTTTTAAATAATCTCTGTGCTAAAAAAAATCTGAACCATTAAACAAATAAATTTGTCTGTCCTATGTTGGCATAATGTCTGCAATGCAATGTTGACCCAGCGTAACAAAAAGTAACCATGATACTGGTATGTTGACAACATTGTCCCAACACATGAGGAACATAACACAGTTTAAAGAAAAATTTAATATAATTTTTTCCATTTATAACTATTATTTTCTGTTAGTGAAATTATGTTGGTTGTACAATGTTGGCCTACCAAATGTGTACATACCAAATGCCAACAATTTGTTTTCCAACAAGTATCCAACACATCGCCATCGAAGTCAATTTTAAATAAGACATGTTTTGTGTGTTTAAACAGTGCTTTTTAAAAAATCATACTATCTGATAGCGTTATTTCATCAGAAATATGGCAATTACCATTGATGGCATAATGTTGGGTACAGTGTTAGCCCAACAGTAGTTTATTTACCAAATACCAACAGTTTGTTTTCCAACAATTTACCAACACATGATCAACGAAATCAATTTTAAATAACACATGGTTTGTGTGTTAAAAAACGTCGTTTTTAAACAATTATACGAAATTGTAGTTTTATTTCATTACAAATATGGAAATTAACATCAGTGGCACAATGTTGGTTACACAATGTTGGTCAAACAGAAATTTATGTAGTAAATTCCGACAGTATGTTTTCCAACAAATAACCAACCCATGAATAACGGAATCACTATCCAAAAAGATCTGTTTTGTGTGTTAAAAATATAGATTTTAAACAACCGTGCGATATAGTGTTACTTCATCAGAAATATGGTTATTACCATGTTGACGTAATGTTGGTTACACATTGTTGGCCAAACCTAATAATAAGTACCAATTACCAACCACTATGTTCCCAGCATTGACAAAACGTATAGCCAACTAAACATATTTTAAAGAGATAGATCTCAGGTCATGAGAAACCTTTATATTTTATAAAGTACATGAAATTGGCATTGGTTTCATTCAAAAAGGTTTTTTCTTCCTTTAAATAAAATTTTGGTTTCACGAAGTTGGCTCAACAGAAAAATGCATACAAATTACCGACAGTATATTTACCAACTTATTACCAACCACGAACAAACCATTTTAATGTTTAAAAAAAGTACACTTGCGACATGTTCTGGGATTTTATGTTTTAGTGGCACCATTTTCTAATCGGCGCTAAGTAATCTCATAACATTTTCGTAGTAGCAAATTTTCGTTGGCATTTTACGTTGGGCCAACATTGCATTAATATGTGTGCTCCAGCCCTACATATAGTCAACCTTTCCAACCAAATGCCAACTTTGGGCCAACGTAGGTTGCTACTTGGGGGGGGGGGTGGTATTATACCAACTATTAATGCTCAATTAATTGTATCTTTCCAGATCAGTGGAGGGAACTAGTTTGGGAGGAAATACCCACAATTTCGACATCATTCGAGTGAAATGCTATGTACAAGTAGCAGCTTCCCCTACACACCAAACATTGAAGCGGATGTAGAAACAGTGTGTGTAAGTGCGTCATGATCTTCAAATTCGAGTTTCAAAACCACTATTAGGAGTTTTGTTCGGAGTAAATTGAACACATTCAACATTTTAAACAAAAAATCAACAGAAAAATTTACTGATGCTGTAGCTAACTTTATTGCGATGGATATGATGCCTTACAGCATAGTTGAAGGAGAAGGATTAAAAAAAATGGTAAGTGTTTTCCAACCTAACTACGAAATTCCAGGAAGATAAACCTTTACATAACGAAAAATCCTCGTTTGCTTCAGCAAGTAAAATATAAAATTAAGCATTTGCTGCATGAGAAAGATTACGTTACATCGCCTGCTCTCTGGCCAGTCTAAAAAAAATTTAAAGAGAACAAAAATTTTACCGATAAAACAAAAGACAAGACATACAGGATGGCAATAATTGTAGCAATGAGTATGAAATCAACGAAATAATGGTCGGTGCTTTGGATGAGCATCACATGCAGGCGAATGCTCGATAATTGTTAGAAGCAGCATCATTTCTCGATCCTCGATTGAAGAGCGAGTACGTCGAGTCGTATGCGGAAGTTGTCGCCTGTGTAAAATACGAAGTCCTCGCAGTAGCACTGAACAATCAAACTGCAGAGGAAAGACGAACTGGCAGTAATTATGAGAAAACTGTGAAAATTAAGAAAGGATTAGCAGCAATCCTGAAGCCTTCGACAACTGAAAAATGTGACAAATCTGCTACTGAGATGGTACAAGAAGAAATAGAGAGCAACCTGAGAAAGACCCCCGTCGATTTAGAAGGCAACCCTTTACTGTAGTGGAAGTTCAATTGTGTTTACTTCACGAAACTTGCATCACTAGCTAAGGAATGCCTCTGCTTGACTGGAACAAATGTGCCATCACAGCGAGTTTTCAGTTTTGCAGAAAACGTTGTGACGAACAAACGTTCCTGTCTTTCATCAGAGCATATCAATGAACTTGTGTTCTTAGCTATGGACAAGCAGCTGCGTAAGTAAAACGTTGTGACGAACAAACGTTCCTGTCTTTCATCAGAGCATATCAATGAACTTGTGTTCTTAGCTATGGACAAGCAGCTGCGTAAGTAAAACGTTGTGACGAACAAACGTTCCTGTCTTTCATCAGAGCATATCAATGAACTTGTGTTCTTAGCTATGGACAAGCAGCTGCGTAAGTAAAACGTTGTGACGAACAAACGTTCCTGTCTTTCATCAGAGCATATCAATGAACTTGTGTTCTTAGCTATGGACAAGCAGCTGCGTAAGTAAAACGTTGTGACGAACAAACGTTCCTGTCTTTCATCAGAGCATATCAATGAACTTGTGTTCTTAGCTATGGACAAGCAGCTGCGTAAGTAAAACGTTGTGACGAACAAACGTTCCTGTCTTTCATCAGAGCATATCAATGAACTTGTGTTCTTAGCTATGGACAAGCAGCTGCGTAAGTAAAACGTTGTGACGAACAAACGTTCCTGTCTTTCATCAGAGCATATCAATGAACTTGTGTTCTTAGCTATGGACAAGCAGCTGCGTAAGTAAAACGTTGTGACGAACAAACGTTCCTGTCTTTCATCAGAGCATATCAATGAACTTGTGTTCTTAGCTATGGACAAGCAGCTGCGTAAGTAAAACGTTGCGTGTTTTCCTATGATTTTGCTAATTTTTTTCGTGACAGAAGTTATTGTAATGTTCGTCATTTTTATAGTATGCGTAATCAGAAAATGTGATTATGAAGTTATGTTCTTTGTCACGATAAGTACTTGCACATTGGCTGAAATGCCAAGATTTCTGGAGTTTAAAACTTTATTTCATTCTGAGTGTAACTACGTAGTTTATTTTGTCTGTTCAGGGAATATTTATCATCTTCTCACACAAACCACCTTACAATTCAGAACTAATGGTTTCTTAGCATATTAAACATTTTTTCATGTGTACAAAAGAACATTAACCAATGTCAGAAAAATAATATTTTAAAGTAATGTGTGGAAAGTCTTTGAAAACACATATTTTTGGTTTTATGTAATATATAAACTGTTTTAATGAACTCTAAATAACTGTGTACATTAGGAAAATATTCTGAACAATTATGAAACAATGCATAAATGAAAAATATACATTATTAAGTTTCGTAATTATACATTTGAAAAATATGCAAATATTTTATTTATATGTGTTAAAACAACCATAATCAGCACAAATTCTTAAAAAACCAATAGATACACTGCCAAGAAACGATGCAAGCACTGTATCAGAAATCAGCATTCAGTTCAGATTCCCTGAAAATATTCTTTGTTTTCTTCAGGAACGAACTCACAAATGTCTATCCTGTCACTGACTTTAGCTTATTATACCAATGCTTTGCAGCCTGAAAATACTATTTGTGGCAGTGTTCATAAAAGTAGAAATTTGGGTGAAATCGACTGGGTAGTTCCTAAGGTTTATTTTTCACCCATCTTTTTTTTAGCTGCAATTTTAACTTGGCGTTATCTTACAAAAATGGTGGGCTAATGAATATATGTGAATTTATGAATTAGATGCTGAAGTGTCGTTTTGAAGTACCAATTTTAACGCTTCGCCTAATTTTCTTTGAAAGTTAGTGATTTTTAAAATAAGTACATAGCATGCTCCAAAACTTAAAAAATTCAGATGTTATTATTGTGTATGAAAGTAGCAAGTTTGCTGTAAATCGGTGCATGGAACAGCAAGTTTTTAGGGGAGTGGTGTAACGCATACAGGCAAACATGGAGACAGGAAGAAGAAGTCTTCCTTTTCATCGGAAAGTAGGCTAAAATAATGAGTTACGTATTTTATAGAATTAGCGATTCATTTGTTTTCAACCGAGGTAACAACTTGGATTAGTTAAACATATTGTTTAATATTTGTTGAAAGTAACTACAGTCATATTAAATTATATTTTGAAAAATATCAAGATTTGCTGTGAAACTGAATTTATGTGATTATTACTCTTCACTGCATATGCTCTTAATATTTTTAGCAAATCCATATTAGCAACAGTCTTATCACACGCTCATACATATAGGCCTACACACACATTGCAATGGAATTTGCTTGTATTAATATATACATACGCAGATACTATCTTTACTCCTCTCTCACTTCTTTTAACTATGTAACACGTCCACTGTGCAGTGAATTGTACACTGTATGCTCTGAGCACGTAGTTGCGTGCGTCACGTTTAATTGTAGATACACGAGGCAGTGAAACGAGTTTCGGCAACTTATGTCACTGGTTGTTGGAAGGGCTACATTGTCGCTGGTTTATGCTCTCGTTCAAGAACCATCAACAGTCTGCTCTGATGCACCAGTACTATCGAAAACACCAATGATGTGTGTGTTATAATTGTCTTTATTTATATATAATTGTACCATTGTTAATATAATTATTTCTGGTGATATGGACTAAGAATGTATTGGTATAATGTTGTGTTATATGATGTGACAACGATGTCGCTGGTAGTTTACAATTGTTGATAGTATTGATACATAATCACATAAATGATTTCAGTAATATCAGAAGTCAAAAGATATCAACATTTTCAACGATACTGGAATTTGAATGATACTGATAGTGAAGGTAACGATATTAACAATAACATAAATTATTTCTATATTATCGACGATTTCGGTAAAATCTATTATTTCGGTATCATCTAATACTTTCGGTATTATCGATAATTTATATATATTATAGATAAGTAAAACATTATCGATATATAGAAAATAGCGAGTAATTGTTTAAAAAAATATCGATATTAAATTTTTATGATATCGAACAGCCCTAGAGTTAACGGTACTCTATCGAAAGAGTCTATGCATATCTACAACGATATTAAATGTACAGCATTAATGTGATTAACAGAGATATTTTTTGCTTTGAAATAATTGTTGATGTGCGTTAGTTACAGTTTTTGTGAAGGCCTGATATATAGTAGCGAAGCAATGCAACTATATCCACGTAACTTTTGTCTTCAGCGACACAAGAATTTTTTTGCTAGCATTTCTGGAGAGTTGAATAAATATGGAGTAGAGTGATAATAACAGCTGCGCAGTCACAGTACTTGTGTCGCAACACTGAATTAATTTTTTTTTTATCACAGTTGTTGGAACCACGTACTTCGTCTTTGGTCAGCACAATGTTTACATAAGTAAGTCCTTCAATAAGTTCATAATTTCTCCTGTGACCAAGTGGTAATGAAACTCCAATATAATCAAGTTATGCACAAGATTATTTTTTCTTGTAAGAGAGCGGCTTTTTCCCAACATTTAACGTTAATAAGCGGGCTATTACAGCCGGAACAGGTGTTTTCACCGTTACAGCCAATGTTGAGCCAATGTTTAGAACATTCGCAAAATATGAAAATCAGTTTCTTATTAATATTTAGTCTATGTGCGTAGTACTTCAAGTGTTAAGGTTGACTAGAAAATAATTTAAATTCTTTACAAAATAACTTTTGTAGTTTGTTGGAAGATGTATACACTAAAATATTTCACCGCAGAAATTATTGCATTTAAAAATTTAATTCAGCTACACTACTTTTTTTTCTTTATGTGATTATTTTGAGGTCTTATCCCCAGCTTCGTACACATGGAAGTAGTATATAATTTATTTTTCTTTCAGACTGGGCAATAATTAACTGGTGAAAAGTATGAAGATAGGTTGGACTAAACATTACGTCAAAAGCGAGGTCACACAAGACGGAGCAGGTGGCTCAGTGAAGCAGAAAAGGGTAAGGAATCGGCCATGACCTATGGCAAGAAAACATTCCATCACTCGCCTCGGGTTCTTATTTCGGGAAACCAAGGAAAACAGAAATCAGGATGACCGGACCAAGAATCGAACCCAGGCCCTCCCGAACGCGAATCAAGTAGACGTCAAACATTAAAATCATACGAAATTGATAATAGAAAACACAAAAAAAGGATCTAGAAATATTAGTAAAAAATGTGAAACTCTGGTTAGAAGTGATTTACATTGTTTAATATTTTATAACAAAAAAGTACACGTTCAAAACATTAAAAATAACCCGAACTGTACTGTAACTATTCGCATTTTTTTCATGAAAAAAAATCCTTTAATTGTAGAATATGAAAGTAATCTAACAGACAAGTTGAATTCTCGACAGACGATGAACTGCATCGTTTTGCATCAAGAACGTTAATTGCTGTAGAGAATTCAGTACGCATAACGTGAACGAGCACTGTTTATATAAACCACCGGCTCTGTATTACAATCATCATATGTCAAATTTTGTTGAAAATTAACATTTTTTCGAAAAAATTAATATGGTCAATTTTTTTTTAAACAATCTAAGACGTAAAAATTATAACCAAATCCTTTTTTATAGTACCGAGATATGCTGCAATAAATAATCTAGTTTTATTACAATGAACATGGCCAGAAAAAATAACAGTAAAACATGCTGATAAAATGTTTAAATTCTGAAAGTCTGTTCGTATAGGAACTCTACATCTTGTTTCTCATTACAACAAAAGGAACAAGACTAAAACTTTTGATGACATTTAAGCTCTTGAAAAGACAACTTATTTCTAATCAAATGACATGAATTCAAGAAAAGCAGAATGACAAAACTGTCATACAAACACCAACGTAATTTCAGGCGATGAAAACCAGATCATAAATTCAGTTATATGAAGTAATGTTCTTAACTTTACATATGCTTTATATACTTTATATACACTTTACTTTTGCAATAAAAGCATTCGCACACATGCTATTTTAGGATATTAATAATAATAAAATTTTCTAATTCAGAAAATAAGACTTATTTAACCGTTTTTCGATTTTTAAGAATTAGGCGAAACTTTAATTCCAAAAGTAACTTAGTAAGAAATACTATTGCATTACAAATACATTTAATATTATAGACTACGATTTTTTCCAGATCAGCAAAATAATGTCACTGAGTACATATTTATATATAAGATGTATTATATAGGTATTAAACATACACCAAATTATCCAATTATTTTATTTATTTTATATTATTTAATGAAATTGAGCATTTACATGGTTAATTATATATACTTTGCCGTAAACCCATTTCGTCGTTCTACGATTTTTAATTGCAGTCAAAATTGTTAATAATGTTCCTTTTTTTTTGTCAACACAATGAAACAGTAACTGTTAGTAAAACAGCCTTTAAATTTACGAATTATTAAATTTCTTTAATGATGATAAAAATGTATACTACTTAGAATAAATGGGTTTGAACAAATCATTTAAAAAATAATCTAGTTATAGATAAAACCACGTTCACTAATACACTGGCTAAATTATTTAACGAATAATTTTAACTATTTTAATTTATATCAAATGCCTTCGGTGCATAATCTATTAAGCCTGCATTTAATGGTATTGATGGATATCGTAAACTTTCGTCTTCTTTTTGGAATAAATTTCGATAATGAAATAAATGCTGTTCTTATTTCACATTCTGGTAAAAAATGTTTTTTCGAGTATAGTTTCTTCAGTTAGATGTCTATAAATTTTACAGACTTTAACACGGCATGAAAGTTTCTCAACAAACGAACGTTATGATCTTAGCATATATATATATATATATATATATATATACAGTATATATACGGTTAACTATATTTGCGAAAAATAATACCTTTTAGTGTAAAAAATTAATTAAAACTGTTAAAATATTATTTTTCCATTTTAAATAATATGTGAAAGGTATAATAAAATTATTAATAAAATTTAAAATATTTGGGTTTGAAAAAATTAGTAATAATAATTAACAAATGAAAGATTATATTCTAGTATACTTAATGGCATAAAAAATGGTCAGTGACAATTTGAAATATTTGGCATTGCTTGATTACAGTCATAGTAATTTCTAAATATAGAGAAAACATTTTAAAGAGTTTTTTTTAACTAAAATAATACACAATATCAAAAAACCAATCAACGTACTAAAATATGAGGAAACATTTCTTAACGCGCGATATTAAGAGCGAAAAAACGACATTATATTAATTTTTACAAAAAGATAATATTAAATTTGAAGTTATTAACAACACAAAATAATAAATAATAAATTTTATAGTATCGAAATTTCTGTATTCCATAATGTGGGTACTAAATATTAATTATTCCGTCACAAGATGACCACCGCTGACAGGAAAGAAAGGGTATGTAAGCCTGGTCGATAATTTTCACGCTTCGCTTACATAATCCATGCCTCTGAACCAACCAAATCACACTACTGATACGCAGAACATAAAAAATCGTGCATTGGGCATCGCGTATTAAAAAATAGAAACCCTAATATGATGACTACTTCCCGATGCATAGCCACAAGTGTTCTCCTCGCTTTGGATAATATTCAGGGGGTGTCTCATTCAAAGAAACGATTATTGAGCCAGGCAACATAAAGATACCCTCATCACTCTTACAAGCATATATAAAAGTGTAATTTTTAGCGTTGCAAATAAGAAATTGTTTGTTTGGCACTGTAATAGTATTACGGGACTAATAAAAATGTGGCTTGGTTTGATATTATTAGCAGCGGCTAGTTATGCGACTACGGAATGTAGTCTCAACAACGAATGATATCCCCCCCCCCCCAAGTGAGAGGCATCTATTATAGCATGCCGTTTGCTACTGTGTACGATGTACAGTACTAAATACACTTACTGTGTAACGTCTAGCATATAGACTTCCATGACTGAGAGGGTTAAAGTTGATACATTTTAAATCCACCAATCTCCTGAAAAACACCCTGTCATCTAAGTCGGTAATACTTCTCATTTCGGACAGAAATAATTCGATTTGCTTCCGTGAAAATGACATTGGAACCTTACATATTCCACAAAACACACGAAAACACACACATACACTACACATGATCTTTTACTGAAAATGCTGTATTCAAACGACCGAAAAACATTTAAGCACCAGAATAAAAAAAAATTATTTACAATCATTTATATAAAATATTTCATAAATAAGTACTAATAAAATGGGCATTTCACAACACCTGGCGTCCTGGTGGGGACTGGGGGTCTGGCGGTGGCCATCTCGGATGGCGTCACGATTCAACCTCCTGCTCTGTCATTCCTTGCCGACGTCAACCATTTTCCCAGCCAGAACTGTCTTTCCTGGCCAGTAGCTGCCATCTTGTGCCCTACTTCATGCGCTAGCATTCCTATGGTTTAATCCGAGTGCTCCTAAACTCGATTATTATCTCATTCCTTCCCACTAGATCATGTTCCCTACTTCGCGCTCTTGCATTCCAAGCGAGGGGTTTTTCTCTGTCTTTCCGAATTCGATTACTCTGTTTGTTCACATTCTGACATTTTTATTTTATTTTCTCATGCTCGCCACCCTGTTCCCTTGTCCCCACCAGGACGCCAGACTCACTTCACGCCCGCCTGCACCATGTTGCCTGGGTCGGTATTCGAACTGTGGAACCAATGTCTCACTATGACACCTTTATTTTTCATCCAAAATATATCGAACAACTTACATTATAAGTTTCACACGCCATGTACTTATATGGGATTTATTCCAGCATTTTTTACTTAAGTGTTACGTAGGTAGTTCTTGCATGTAGACTAGCTGAATGAAAGAATCACCTGTACAAAGAGTCCTTTTCACATGAGGAAGAATTACGACAATAGTCACACACAGTTAATGCAAGGTGAAATATTGAAGAACCGCACCAAGATCTGCAAGGATTCTGCTTTTGAGAGCTAACAAGTGATGCCGCCAATACCCCCTGCTGCAGCAGTGGGTACTGATTCGTCAGGCGATAATGACGAGGCAATTAGTGCTAAAGACGGAATGAGTGCAGTAGAGTAGGTTTGTGTGGAATGTACACTTGAAAGACTTTCGCGGAAAATCGATGAACTTACTATCGTTGGCTATAAATACTGATGAGCATACGACTCCTGCAAAGAAAAGCGAATTTAATACAGAATACAAAACAGGAGGTAAAGACAATCATGAAGACAGCATTGATGATGATTATGACGATAGTGTTGACAGCGAGGACGATGACGATTCTCTCGATGCACTGACACACCCCTCCAACACATTTGCTGTAACAAGTGACATGAAGAAGGCAGGAGACACCGAGAATACTGGCTACCTGTTTCCCGAAGACCAGAATTAACTTGTTGATAGAATCAGATATTAAATTGACCTTCAAAACTGTGCAGACCTCTCACCCATTTTTTATATATCTTCAGTTATTAGGAAACTGAAGAATTGGAGATATACCGCATGATGTTATGAACTGCTTTCTTCTGAAATTGTAATTACAAAGTAATAATAAATCATTATTATAAAATAATGGTTTGTTCTTTATTTTTGTGTGTCGTATCCTTTTTCCTTCACTTCTTAAAAGTAGTGCTATGAGCCCTCAGCTATTAAAGTTAAGGTCCGCATACAGAATATTAATAAAGTCTTTTGTATAAAAATGCATGAATAGTTTACTGAATACAAAATGTTAATTCTGCCAACACGTACATATTTGGAGACTGTTGGCGAACAAATGTAATTTCTATACATATGGGTGGGGGACAAACCGAAGGATTGATCAAAGGATCAATCGGAGGATTGGGATTGATCGAAGGATTGGTATTGATCGAAGGCTTGGAATTTATCGAAGAATTGGGATTTATCGAAGGAATTGAATTTATTGAATGATTTGGATTGATCGAAGTATTGGAATTGATTGGAGGATTGGGATTGGTCGAAGTATTGAGATTGATCGAAGGGTTTACACGCATTGCTGTGGATTGCCGAGAATTAGTAAGGATCGGGAATGATTCAAGGATTGGGATTGATAGAAGGATTGACATGGGTCGCTGTGGATTGCGGAGCAAATTGTGGAGTGGATTGTAGAGCATGTGGAGTGATTGTGGAGCGATTGTGTAGTGGATTGGTGGGAAGACTGCGAGATTGATGGAAAGATTATAAATATTGATGGTAAAATTGCTGAGGATTGGTGAGGATTGTTTGTGGATTGGCAAAGATTGTGAAATATTGATGGAAAAAGAAGATTAATTGATTGATCCAAATATTGATGGAATGATTGAACGACTGACGGATTGATGGTCAAGAAGAGCACGAAAATTAAAACTTTTATCACCCTGGTACACTGGAGAGCCAAAAAAAAAACTGGTATAGACGTACGTATGCAAATAACAGAGGCATGGAACCAATCAGAGTAACGCGATGCGGTCGGCAGCGCCTATATAAGACAACAAGCGTCTGGCAAAGTTGCTAGATTGGTTACTGCTGCTAAAATGGGAGGTGATCAAGATTTAAGTGAGTTTGAACGTGGTGGTATAGTCGGCGCACGAGAGATGGGACATAGCATCTCCGAGGTACCGATAAAATTTGGATTTTTGCGTACGAAGATTTCACGAGTGTACCGTGAATATCGGGAATCCGGTAAAACATCAAATCTTCGACATCGCTGCGGCTGGAAAAAGATCGTGAACGAACGGGACAAACGACGACTGACGAGAATCATTAAACGTGACAGACGTGCAACCCTTTCTCAAATTGGCGCAGATTTCAATGCCTCCTGCATACCTTCAGACATTAGTCGAGTCCATGCCACGTCGTCTTGCGGCACTTCTGCGTGCTCGCGGGGGCCCTACACGATATTAGGCAGGTGTACCAGTTTTTTTGGTTTTCAGTGTATATTCCAAGTCTGCAGGACCTGGCAGTATTGGCATTTAAATTAACTCCAATTAATCTTATAAATTGTGGGTAGATGCTGAACCATACCATCATTATAACATATTCGTGCACGTGGTCGTTATTTGTGTGATGGGTTTTGTTTACCCATATATATAAATATACATACATTAAAAAATATCAGTAGCATACTTAAACATACAAAACAGTAGAGACAGTGAATAATTAGCAGATTCTGGCATCGTGTATTAATCAGTCTTCAAAAGAGAGGGCTGTAAATGTAGTAATTGAATGATTGATTTTTACATTTTTCTGCAATATTGTATGTATAATTTCGGTACAATATAATAAATAAATTATTTATAATTAAAAGTATTTTTTAAAGTCGGATAATAAATACAGATTTACTATTTGACATACCCCATGCCTCCAAAACCAACATGGCTACCAGAAACAAACATGCTAGAAGAATTAGTGAACACAACTGCCGAGTACCTTCCCGTACGTTCGACAATCCTGATTCGACAGCTTCCGATCACCCCCTGAGTCGAGTCGAAGATTGCCGATCTCGTCCGAGTCGATCCGAAGACTGCCAGCCACAGCCACAGCCACACAGCTTCCATTTAAAGTAAATTGGTCCAGACTTCCCTATATCCTACTACTGCCATAGTAGGAATGTATATGCGGAAGACTACGATCCTGCCATTTCACTGAATACATATAGCATTGTACTTCCACGAATATTTTTCCCTTCGTCATTTTATTAACTTTGACACGGAACACCCTAACAATTACATCGTGGGGATTATGTGACTTCTGACCCGGAAGTATTTTTTTTTTGTGATGTGTTCCCAACGAAGGTTGGACATTTAAAGTAATAAAATGGTAAGGGCGGCCATAATGTCGAATATATGTCATGACATCTTGGGTTCACTCAGCAGTTATCTTGGACCACCAGTGAGTGAGGATGGCAACACTACCATTTGACCCAACTGATCACCTTCAGCATCTGGTTACATTTAGCCTTTCTCTATTTTCGCATATTCATCCAGTAATTATCGACCAAAGAGAGCACAGAAGTACACCAGGTAGTGTTCTTCCCCTTCCCTAATCATAATACGGTATGAATAAAAGCAAGCTGCAGAAACTGCCTTTCTCAGAGGCAACTTGGTTCTGGGATCACGCTGTGGTATGGCAATTGAGTAATAATCCTCTCCATGACAAAACAATAATGGATATTATGAGGCATCATAAGGTCGGTGAATTTCACTTATTCGGTGTAATGAGCCACTGCGTCTTTCAAATATAATATCGCGTTTCTGAAATTGCTGACCTACCAGTACCAAAGCGACTTCATTTGTCTTCGTCATGTTCAAACAACGTCTGTGGCCTTCAGGCGGTTTTTTTTTCAGTATGGATGACAAATTTAAACGTTTCAAGGACAAAGGAATTGTATCAATGGTACTCTTCACGTCCTTTATGTAGGGATTGACGTCGTGTAGCATTTTCTGTGGAGCATTATATATTTTCTTCTCTTTTATCTTCACCGACGAAATATATCTGTAAAAATTGAGATTTCTGTCCAAGTTCTGGTAATAAACTTCCAACTAAGTGAACTTTGAAGGTCGGCATGAACAAATCTTCTGTTGCTTGCTTGGCACCGAATAACGTCATTTGGAAGAAATTGTTGAAGGTATTCACGGATATTACCTGTGAAATGCCTGTGATCGGGATGTATATCCATTAACAAACTGTAGAGGGGTTCAGGAGGACTATGTAATGATTTGAGTTATACCTTTCTACTACTACAACACATTTCAGGAGTTTCATCCTTCCACTTAGTGCATTAAACCTGAAAACCAATCATCCCTGTACCATGCTTGTGTCCGTAAACGGAATTTCACAATAATAATAGTCTGTGAACGATTAAAGATAACACCTGGTGACGGAGGGCCACGGTGGTTAAGCGGTTAGACTGCTCGCCTGCCACCATGGCAAACCGGGCTCAATCCCCGGTCGGGTCACTCCCGGATTTTCGTAAATGGTAATCGTGCTGGACGATGCCACTGGTTTTCTCGGGGATATCCCGTTTCCCCCGCCCTTGCATTCCGGTGCTGCTCCATTCTCACATCATTTCACTATGATCGGCTTTCAAGACCTCGTTGTTAAGAGCCGCTCAAATCTCTCAACAACTTGGTGCGGACTGGGCCAACATTGGTGGAATATTTTTTTTTTTAATTTCGAGGTTGTGTGAGAAAGCCCGTAGGATTTCGCTCGTGCCTAACGGCGCTCACTCACACCTTTCACCTGACTGACATTTATGTTGGTAACACTTATTTTATTAAATTTTTTTAAAATTTAGAATTTTTATTTTGTTTGGTGACGTCTGTAGGTTGTCGCTTGCGCCTATCGGTGCTCGCGCCTTTTGTGACTTGTGTGGTATTTGTGCTGGCATCACATATTTAGCTTACTTTTAAGGGCCATTGAAATACCTACACCAAACGGCAAAGTTGTATCTACAACGTTTCGCAAATTGGAGGCGAAAAACCAAGCCAGACGACATTTCTATTGAAAAAACATATCGTCTAAAGGGAGCTTCATATTAACCACCAATACAAAGCGGCAAAGCTCTATCCCTAACAGTCCCGAAATGGTTGCTATAAACGAAGACATGTGACATTTGTGTTGGCAAATGTATCGGCGAGAAGAGGACGTCCTATAAACCATCCACACCACACTGCAACGCTCTATCTCTAACACGTAGTTTAGACATGGCGACAGGAAAACCTTTGGGGCAGTTGCCCCTCGCCGTTCTCCCCCCTCCCACGCAAGGGGATTGTGGGGGGGGGGGAGCAAAATGGTCACTCGTGAATCCCCTTCCGGCCTACCATCGATACCCTCTGGTTCGTAAGCGACAAATCCGCAAGCAAAAATGTTGGGTCATTTGTCCTCATCCTCCTCTAGGATGGCGGAGGAGAGATTGACCAAAACCATAGCTACTCCCTCTTATTTATTGTTTACGGTACTTTCACGAAGTTTCGAGTTAATATGACCATTGCTCTCCTGAGTAAGTGATATGAAAAACAGACGAAACATGTTATAAGCTACTTCGCGCATGAGAGAGTAATTGTTTGAAAAGTGCGCATGCCGTAGCAAAACGTATCGCTTAAAAGTTACGCCTTTACAAGTTTCCAGTTGTTTGATTATTAATTCTATTCACTGTGCTGTGGAAGTAACAGGCTTCACTGCAACCGTAGACAAATCTAGACAGAGTAAAGTAGACCTCACATCATTTTGCTTTGTAATTGGAAACAGGAAATGTTTGCAAATATATTGTATGCCAAGATATACACCAAATAATAAACATTTCTTTATATTTGCGTTTAAATCACATGCTGAATTAACTACTATATCTTTCAAACACCAATTTTATTATTTTCACTAAGAGACCACTGACATATAGAATGACTAATTTCACTACTGGAAAAGAGGTTTCTTTTTAACTCACGTGGGATTTGTTAGTATAGATGATACGAATAGTGTTACAATTCACCATAACTGCTTTAGAAAAATATTTCTATGTGGAATATGTGGAAGAAATTAGATTACTGGTACCCCTCTAAAAGTTCCGCACTTACACACCCATATTCTGTAAAAAAAAAAAAAAAAAACACACCTACACACATTACGAACATACGTTATTTCTGTCATATTTATAGAAAATTCGGTGCTATTGTTCATTACGGTATGCCCTATTGTAGCCCCTGCGCTTGGTAGGAAGAACTGGTAATTAAACTCACATCATGGGTCAAACTGAAGTTGAGGGTTTACTTGTAAGAGTCTTGTCTCACGGCGATTCCGTCGCCTGCAGTGAGAGTGCAGTGTCTCCTCAAACGTTCCTCATTTTCTTTCTCTCAATACGAAACAAACCGTTTCAACATGAACGTGTGATTCGCACGCACATACCCGGGCACTGTATGTTATTTCACCATAAAAGCGGCTTCACAAAGTCCATTTTGAAGTACACAAATCATTTCCGACATGAATCACAGCTCGCAGCGCAACTCGCACTCAAATATCGTCCAACGTGACCCGAGGTCTACTACATTGCGGAGCGGACTGTAGTTAGTGATGGGGAGGGTGTCCCTGGTGGCGAGTTGGTGAATGTCCCTTTCAAGAACTATGGTAAATTATAACCACGGTGATAACGAGCGAATTCAAGAAGTGTGGGAAGTGATAACCATGGTGATAACGAGTGAATTCAAGAAGTGTGGGAAGTGATAACAATGGTGATAACGAGCTAATTCAAGAAGTGTGGGAAGTGATAACCATAGTGATAACGAGCGAATTCAAGAAGTGTGGGAAGTGATAACAATGGTGATAACGAGCGAATTCAAGAAGTGTGGGAAGTGATAACAATGGTGATAACGAGCTAATTCAAGAAGTGTGGGAAGTGATAACCATGGTGATAACGAGCTAATTCAAGAATTGTGGGCAGTGATAACCATGGTGATAACGAGTGAATTCAAGAAGTGTGGGCAGTGATAACCATGGTGATAACGAGCAAATTCAAGAAGTGTGGGAAGTGGTAACCATGGTGATAACGAGTGAATTCAAGAAGCGTGGGAAGTGATAGCGAGCGATATGCTAACGGGATATAGAAAAGGAAGTAAGCTGCCCATCTGCGTAAGAGAGACCTCTCGCTGGTAATAAAAATATTTGTTGAAGTCCTTAAGAAATACTTGTTCCTCTATATGAATTATTCTGAAAATTTATGTACAACAAATAATGCTTGGAAATTTTAGCATATAATTTTCATAATAATTGCATTGCACAATCAGCCTGTTAAACTGCATAATATCAAAAAGTAATTTTCTTTCGTAATTAGAGTTTAATTTGTTGATTCTTGTAAGTGGCGCGTTATTTCTTAATTTTGTCTTTAAGCTTTTTATGTTGACTATTGCAAACGTTGTTACAAAACTGACAGGCCATCTCGATGGTCGAAAACTTAACGGACAAAGAGGAATGACGCTTGCAATCTGAAAAAAAAAAACCACACTTGTGTTTCCTATTTTTAATTGTGTGTTGATTTATGATAATTTCCTTTCTTAACCGCCCTCAATGAATTCTCTCGCAAAAAGTAACGCATCAATAAACTACCAAAAATATTGATAATTTTGTTATTAAAATAAAGTTTTAAAGTAAGACTACTGATGAAATTGAATATTTATTATCAAAAGATATTGACGTCTGCAAGGTTTCATCTCTATGTATAAAATGAAATTCCCCACTGAATGACTAACTGACTCACTCACTCATCAATGCACAGCCCAAACCGCTGGATGCAAAGGCATAAACATTTAGGAATGGCTTCCCCTTAGAGTGTAGACACCCTTCACAAGAAAGGATCATTCGAAATTGGACGCCTAAGAGAGCGAAAAAGGGTAAGATGTATTCTCTAGTACTCCATAATAGCGCATTGACGCGATGATATATCGTTATTCTTTTTGCTCAAAAAGCTACCTTTATAAATGCCTAAAAATGAATTCAGGATTTCATGAAATTCACCGGCTAGAAGGGGTCAAATATATTTTCCAAGACTTCTCAACAGCTCTGTAACTAGATAAGATATAGTTATGCTCTTTGCTTTAAAATACCCCAAAAAATAATTTCAGGATTTTCTAAATTCGAATCCTTAAGAAGCTGAAAAGGTTCTAATGTGTTTTCGATTATGTTACCTACATTGCATCTTTTCCATGCCTGTACCCTTCAACCTTACATATTTTGTAAAAACCTATCAGACGAATGAAGTATGAATAGAAATGAAGCGTGTCCCTTACTGAGAAAAAAATGTTTAATTTCCCTTACAGTCGCAGAAAAATGTCCCCTTATTTTCGTTGACTGCGCGGTTAGTGAAATACATCGCGCTATGTGTTTTTTCCATATGAGGTTCTATACAATTGTTTAAATCACATTATCTGCCGCGGTTAATAACTGCATACGTGATTATCGATAACGAGTGCACCTTTGTGTTGGAAAATTTAATTTGGTTCTTTCAAACAGAATTGCAACATTCATAAACTTGTGAATTTCCTAGAGAACTCTCAGAATCACATGATATAATAATGGCGAGTCCGTTTGTGTATATTTCGTTTTCCAACAAACCTGAGCTTTATTCACTACCCTAATGTGTAACGTAACTTGAATATATTCCGGTATCATTAAAACTATAATTGCTCAGAAGGCAAAAATCACTTTATACACTCATTATCCTGTAGTTTTATAGCGAATAGACAAAAGGTAAAGAAAAAATTGCCATAGAAGACGTTACTAGGACTGAGCAAGTTAACAATATGACATTAATGATCGGTGCCGCCAAAAGGCTGCAATAGCACCGGGCTCCAAGCGAAGGTTTGGCAAAAAGTTTAAATCGAGGCCACGATTTTCTCTGGGCTTGGACCGAGGCCCGGGGGGNGGGGGGGGATATTTCATAAAGCGCCTACCATTCATTCCATCCGAGTACCCTTTCGTGTTTAAGAGAATGCAATTCTACCTCAAGGTCTGTTTTGATATGAGTATAAGGGAGGTTCAGGGACAGTCGCTGAAGCTGAGTTTTAACGGAGATCTGCTTCTCTCATGGGCAGCCATAAGTAGCCTGCTCCAGAGTAGGTTCACTTGCTAACTGGCAATCCTAGCACCTGCGAGCAGAACACCTAATGAGGTGTACAAGAAATTCCTCCAGTAGAGGACATTACTAACTGCTTTGTCGAATACACACGGGCGGAGCTGCAGACGGAAATATAGTATTTTTGTTCGTCAGTTCAGCGTATCAAGGCGCTATATATCATTGTTATTGTAGACACTAATTCTAATTATTTGTCATCAAATAGTCAGCAAAGAGTAAATAAATGATTTTTTTAGAACTTCTGGAGAAAAGGCGTGGATTTATTGGGGGGGGGGGGAATGATATTATTTCTTATTAAATTTGCCTATGTTTAACATTCTAACCACATTATAGTTATACCAAACAGCTTATAAAATGGCGAAGAAAATAAAATAGAAAACTGTAGAATAATGACACAAATCATTCAGAAAAAATTTCGTTCTCCTGACAAAAGATCCATAACGATATAAAAATTGTACGGCTAAAAATATTTAACAACCTTGTTAAACACGGCTCAGATAAATCACGTTTAAATAACACGCAACCACACAATTTGAATAACTGGGCACGCAACTAACTTGGCGCACTGCCTCGCAGACAGAATGCAGGTAGAGAAACGCAGATTAAAAGGAGTTTGTCACATAAAGGAAATATGGTGTCGAGTGCGCATGCCAGGTGCACAGTAAGTATCTCTGTACCGCAACGCTGGGTGACTGTTCGTTATATTATATCTGTGGTGACCAAGAAGCTTAGACTAAGCGACAAGAATTTTTTCATAAATTAGTGTTTCAGATGTCAGTTACCTTGTCCTGACAGAGTTGTATTGCGCTACGATATGAACAAGTTACGAACAATGTCATTTTATTTTGTAAAATCGCGGGTTTGTTGCAAAACAAACAGCAACCATGCGACACGTCGTTATTTGATCACATGATTATGACGATTGCTATCACTAGTCTTGAGCACGTGTCGAGGACATGCGCAGAGCTAGTCTTGAGCATGTGTCGAGGACATGCGCAGAANCTATCACTAGTCTTGAGCACGTGTCGAGGACATGCGCAGAGCTAGTCTTGAGCATGTGTCGAGGACATGCGCAGAACTAGTCTTGAGCATGTGTCGAGGACATGCGCAGAAGTCTTTCACTTCAAGAGTGGTCGCGCGGAGCGACAGACGGNACTAGTCTTGAGCATGTGTCGAGGACATGCGCAGAAGTCTTTCACTTCAAGAGTGGTCGCGCGGAGCGACAGACGGGGCAGTTAGTCCTGACACAGCTTCCATAAGAAGTAGCATTTCTGTAAAACATCTGATTCTAGCAACATCCGTTCAAGCACGACAATCATAAGATCATTTACCTTGCTTGTTTTTTTCCGCAGATCACCATATTGTATTAATTGTGTTTTGTGTTTACCGTCGGGTACGTTTTAAGGTCAACTGGCACCCAAGCGGACGAACTGTAATTTTCTGGAATACTTGATGAGTTACATATTAAGGATGTTCATAAACAAACAATAAATATCTCCTATGACAGTCACGCTATTAGCATTATATTCGTTAAGCGTATACAGAATTCTGAAAAATAAAGGACTGGGATATATGTACGTTCGCAAACCGGTATATGGCCAATGCCAGAATCACGTATAGCTCCAACAAGCACGTCACGTCTGACACGATAGTTAAAACCGAACAGCCAATCACAAACAAGACGCGCCTGACGTCAGCAAGACTGAAACCGTCGCGCGACCACCAGTTTTGTATTGGAAGCCATTACTATTTTTTGCCGTATCGCACTGCACGAAAAACGCGATGTACAGCGTGTTACAACGAAATAGTTCGACAATCATTCCATACAGTGAAAAGTTTACGTTTTACAAGGGAAGGATTATTTACCACGTACCGGATTAAACTCATAAGATTAACATCATACATTGTCGTGCTTTAACGTAATATCTGCAATCTTTATCAACGCCATGTGTTCCGAATTTCCTTTCTGTTAACAGACTTTGAAACTAGTTTATTCTACAAGCCTCTTGTAAATGCNAACGCCATGTGTTCCGAATTTCCTTTCTGTTAACAGACTTTGAAACTAGTTTATTCTACAAGCCTCTTGTAAATGCTGCCGAGAAATCCTAATCTTCGTATAAACTGTCATGCTGTAAATTCAAGCAGTCAAATAGAAGATATTTTTCTCGTGTCGTTGTTTGCGTTTTCTTCGTGATGTGACNTCATGCTGTAAATTCAAGCAGTCAAATAGAAGATATTTTTCTCGTGTCGTTGTTTGCGTTTTCTTCGTGATGTGACGTGCTCAACGCCACTATGTGACTCCAGCATAACATAAAATACACTGAAGAGCCAAAAAAAACTAGTATAGGCGTGCGTATGCAAATAACAGAGGTATGGAACCAATCAGAGTAACGCAATGCGGTCGGCAGCGCCTATATAAGACAACAAGCGTCTGGAAAAGTTGCTAGATCGGTTACTGCTGCTACAATGGCAGGTTATCAAGATTTAAGTGAGTTTGAACGTGGTGTTATAGTCGGCGCACGAGAGATGAGACATAGCATCTCCGAGGTAGCGATAACATTTCGATGTTCGCGTAAGACCATTTCACGAGTGTACCGTGAATATTGGGAATCCGGTAAAACACCACATCTTCGACATCGCTGCGGCCGGAAAAAGATCGTGAAAGAACGGGACAAACGACGACTGACGAGAATCATTA
>NQII01000381.1:452323-474227 GCA_002778355.1 Clitarchus hookeri | reverse complement strand
TAGGCAGGTGTACCAGTTATTTTGGCTCTTCGGTGTATGTATGGACACGTCGCATTGGAAGAAAATCGATACAGCTACTATTAGTATAAGATTTAGCTAATATCACGCGCGCAATGTCTCCTAAATGTGATTGCTGGGCATTATTACACACATATTAGAGTGTTTTAAAAAAATTTGTCTTATGCTCCATATCGCAGTCGTTTGGCCGCTGTATTGTAAAATGATTTAATATTTGTTCTAGTGTATTTCCAAACCCCAATAGTCGATTTTAACGTTCTATAGCTTATTATACTTCTTTCTGAAATAGATACAAATGTTTTCCCCACATATTTTTNTACTTCTTTCTGAAATAGATACAAATGTTTTCCCCACATATTTTTTATAAACCCTGTAGTTTATGAACAAAAACGGAAAAAACTATAAAAGAGCAAAAAATTATTAATTTTTAATCTTGTGTATCTCTGTACCCAATGGTCTAATTTCAAAGTTTTATGGTTCATTGCACTACTTTATGATATATAAATAAAACAGGTTTTTACACAGTTTTTAGTAACCCTAACATCTTTTAAATAAAATTGAAAAAAAAAAGTTTTAATACTTAATCCGTTGTCTCTCTGTATCAGTTGAACCTATTTTAATGGCTTATAGCTCACTTTGCTCCTCATCTAGTGCAATATGTGTATATGAGAAACTATCTATACGACTGGACACAGTATACTACATCAAAAACAAGATCCCCGTGGGCTGGGGGTGTGAACAGGATAGTTAGTAAATATAACTACGTGTTTCTGATCTTAGGGGGGTTCAATATAGTAAAAGACTAGCAAACCCGGCGAACTCCGTTTCGCCACCAGATGGCTTCGTTTTATGCAACATTTTGTTTGGTGATTAAAACATGAAGAAACATTTTTTTTATATTTGAAAAGGAAAAATTTTATTTCATTTCACAACAGTAATGAATTGAACTTCTCTAAGTAAATGAAAGTGAATCCAAAGTAAATACGTTTCATTGAAGTGCTCTTTGGTAAACCACATTTTTTGTTTTTTGGTCTGACGTTAACACAAACAAAGCGGATGGTTTCCCAACTCGTGAACACGCAACGTATAACTGCCCATGTGAAAAACAATGATTTTCTAAATTTATCCCGCAAACACTAAGCGATTGGCCTTGCGACTTGTTAATTGTCATTGCGAACGCAAGGCGAACTGGAAATTGCAATCGTTTGAAGTCAAACGGAAGATCAGTCGGAATCATTGGTATTCGAGGAATACATACATTTTCACCTGCGTACTTTCCGTTAATAATGGTTGCCTCAATCAAATTCGGCATAAGTCTTTTTACCGAAAGTCGAGTACCGTTGCAAAGTCGCGGTGGATTCAAATTACGCAATATCATAATAACTGTACCAACTTTGAGTTGCAAGTTATGTGGTGGAAATCCTGGTAACTCCAGAGAGTTCAAAAACTCCGTTGGATAATTTACTACATCATCGGGATCTCTTATGGAATCAACGGATTTGTATGTCACCAAATCGCCAGCAATTTTTGATTGAATGGTGAAATTCAGTGCGTGTACATCATTATTCTTTGCGGCAAGAATTGCTCGTTGACTTAACCAAGCATAATTCTGATAATTCTCACTAATGTTTGGGAAAACATTTTCAATAAGAGCTAATTGAGAGTCTACAAATCGGCAAAATTCGTTGGTAAGAGTAATTAATCCAGATGTCGCATCAACTGGGACTTTTCCATTTCCAACAGCTAACAATTGTTTGGAAAATTGTGCAGCACTTTGATCATTTTGAAGTTGAACTCTCATATTAGTGGTTAGCGATAATGTTTTTACGTTATTCCATAAAGGTGATGCCTTCAGGCAAGCATTCAATTCATCTGCAGGCGTTCCACGGGGAATTACTGGCAACGTCTGCCTGAAATCGCCTGCCAACAATATCATCAAGCCGCCAAAGATGTTGTTATTTCGCCGAAGATCCTTCAGTGTGAAGTTAAGTGCTTCAAGTGATTTCTTATGTGCCATTGTGCACTCATCCCAAACAATGAGCTTGCATTGCATCAACAATTTTCCCATTGCACTGGATCGGGAAATATTGCATGTTGGAATATCAATTGTGTTTAAATTGAGTGGCAACTTAAGCGCAGAATGTGCAGTACGACCGCCATCTAGAAGAGTCGCCGCAATTCCAGATGATGCTAACGCCAAAGCTATGTCACATCTTGATCGAATAGTGGCCAAAATAAATGAAATGACAAATGTTTTCCCTGTTCCTCCAGGTGCGTCCAGGAAGAATAGACCACCAGTATTATTGTCCACCGCTTGCATTAATGTTTCGTATACTTGTTTTTGCTGTTCATTCAGCAACGGCTCATTATTTCGAACGAATTCCTGCAATGAATCAACATTGTATTGCAGCTCTCGATTTAATTCTTGGTTGAATGCATCGTGCATCGATCGATTTGGCGCAATCATTCCTACTTCAATCAGTAGCTTGTTTGCAATAGTCAAGCATTGATCCTCAATCAGAATCAATCCTTCATTGTAGATTTCATCGGTTATTTGGATGTCAGGATTATTCGTTTGAATGCGCAAGCGATGCAAGATATCTTCACATATGTCGTCTTTGTATTTGTTCCATAACTGAATTGGTTGTGAAGGAAAACATGTGGTGATGATAATTGCGAACAGCGTTCGTATTTGGTACGCATTTGATGAAACAACTGAATCCGCAAGTGTTAAATCCCAATGAGAATCGTTCTCCAGCAAACCCAATAGTTGACATGCTTCTCGATATGTTTGGCATTGGTGGCCATTCACAGTTTTCAAATGCGCGAATGATTTTGGTCCACGTACATGTACCAACAGCAGTCGCAAATAAAAACATTCATCATTTCTAGGATGAACAGTATACATGCGACCTAGTGCATCAGTGGAAAACACCTGTGGCCAATCTGGAACTGGGGTTCCTTGTTTGCGACGTTGGAATTTCTTTGTTGATTGATTCCAAGTGTAATACTTGGGCATTTCAACGTACATCAGCGTCGCTGCGAATGGATCTGCTTCACATATTGCAAAGAAGCTAGTCAATGTTGTCGATGGTGGTCTCTCAGCTCGTTGTGCCGCATTAGCCTCAGTGAAGTAAACTCTTTGGCCATTTTCCAAATGCACTGCTAAATGTACAACTGTGGGATATCTTTCATGAATTTGAAATGACAATAATCGCCACAGTGCTTCATTAGTACTGACGTATCTGCCCATTTGGAAGTTGCTGATTTCGTCATTCGCATTTTCCGACGCAATACCAAACACAGCCATGTCGCTGCCTTTTGTGACGTACTTGCACAAATATTTGATTGATTTGGCCGAATGACAACTCTCAACGTTTGCATGTGTTTCGAAAATTCGTGATAGCAGCGGGCAATATGGTACAATGAATTCATTTCCGATCTCAATCTCTTGATTTTGAACTTTAACTTTGATAGTTCGACCATTATCTTCTTTTGAACGCCGACGATAAACTGGATATCCATCGTTCCCTGTGACTGTTTCAGCAACTAACGGTCGCGGATATCGTTTTGTGCACTTTCCATCAGCCATGCAAGGCGATAATGGATTTAATGCACCGCACGGTCCATGGACCATCTGTGTCGTCACAATGTCGTGTAGATGGGGATCAGTGACTGGATCAGGAATTTCAGCTGATATGATGTCATCCACTTCATTTGAATGTAATTTGTTCAGCAACCAAATTAGGATATGAGCATGCGGTAGTCCACGCTTCTGCCATTCCACCGAGTACATATAACAACGTGTGTCACCAAAAACTCGATACTTAGTAAGCACATCCATCATAACCTTGAGTTTTTGCTGAAATACTCTGGCGATTATGTCATGGCGATCTTGCGGTTTTTGGCCCGGTTCCAACTCACGTTCAATTTCCGTCCACTTCGGATTGCATGTGAACGTAATAAATAAATCCGGAGTTCCATAATTTCGCACGTACGTCATAGCGTCTTGAGCGTATTCGTGCATGTGGCGTGGGCTTCCGATATAAGATGATGGGAGAATCGTCAGACGTCCAATATTCTGAACATCACCATCTGAATGAATAGCATCACGCAAGTGTATATAGTCCTCAGATCGTAGCTTTGCCTGATTGAATCGGATGAACGCTAAACGTTCGGTCTCGACTTTGACATACATGTCGACAGCGAATTGCTGGAATAGCCGACGGCACTTCAGAATGACATTCTCCTCATGTGTACGAATCATCATACGATACGCATAGTAATTCATTGCGCTTAGATTTTTATTCGTTGATACGCCTGAAAATGCAAAATTAAATGAATTGTTAATGGAAACCAATAATAGCAATAATAGCAATAATAATAGCAATAATTAGTGTGTGAATATTGTACCTGTAATTGGATCGACCATCTTCGACGTGATGTCGTATCCGTCTTGCCCTTGCCAATAAATGATTGGATATTGTAACGCATCGTACAAACGATGTGTCTCGTTTACACGATGCATGATATTGCTTCTTCGCTGAACGACAATGTCTCGCGATTTAGTTGGATCGCCAACAATAATTGCAGCAACATCATTAACGGTGGGTGCATTGAATCTTCGCACATGTTCACCTGTTGGGGTACAATCCGCTCTTATGACAAATTTGTGCGTATCCGATGGCATTCGTTCCAATGCTGTTTTGAACATATTAACCACAGCATTATTAGCGTGAAAAAATGCTTGCAACTGTTCAATAATTCGTCTCTTTAACTGTTGTGTTCCCTGTATATTGCACCGCACATTCAGCTGATCCACCATCGACGAAATGAAATATATTTGCAGAAATTGATGCGGTTCATCTGGTGTTGGCACCATTGAACCATGCAAATGATATATTTGTCCTTGTATCTGTAATTGCAAACAAACATAGTAAGTTGTAAGTTGTAACATAGGTGTAACATAGGAGTGATTGGTTATGTGTGTTGTATCTTTTACCTTGCAAGTCGGCATGAAGCCGCCTTCTCGAATGATATTAGCTCCAAAGGAAGTCATGCGAAAGCAGTTATTGTATTCAAGGATGTGTTGAAGAAAATGGCTGGAATCGGGATCACTTCCATCGAACAATGGTTTCAGTGGCTGTGGTGGTGTAAGTAATGGATCCAGTTTGACTTTTCCACTTGCGCAGCACAATCCAGCCGTTTCTCTTTTGAACTTTAACGCATTGCAATATCGGCATATAGTCGTCATTGGTCCAATATCTAAATTTTCATCATCACTGTAGTTCGCAGTGGGATCATATTGGAATGCCAAGCGATTGTATGATGCCAATGATCTTCGTGTGCTCACGCGTTGTCTCAATCGGGCATTTTCTCTTATTATATTTTGTCTTTCTTCGCTTAAGTTCTGTGAATACACTTGTTGCTGGCTTGCATGTCTCGTGCGGCGGCCGATGTTCGCACGTCGTCCTCTAGGCATTTTGGACTATGGACAGAGTGGTGAATTTAACCTCAAATGCACGATCCACATAATTTACACAGTTCAACTTACCACCTTAAAGACAAATGCCTGCTGTTGAAATTGAATAAAAATTTGCACAATACACGTGATTGATTTGATGGTTTCCAATTGAAATGTTAGGAAACGAATAACTTATTTTTTTTACTTTTTTTTCACAATTGTTTGTCACATGAAAGTTTGTCACATCACTGAGCAGAGAACAATGAGTAGCTGTCAAACAATGTATCACTCACCGGCGCCATCTACTTGATTTGTAGTACATGCTATGTATCAGAGATGGCGCTGTATGTAAAAAAAGATTTTCCCGCTTTTCTGTTAAAATTTTTCCTGAATTTTCTTTGCTATAAACCTCACGGAGCCCGAGACCTTTCCAACGAATGCAAAACCGTGGAAATCGGTTCGTGCGTTCTGGAGTTATAGCGTCAGGAAGGAAAACCCGACTTATTTTTATATAGTAGATATAATGACTAGCTTTGATAAATTCTTGGCAGGATGTGGAGTGGAAGACATTCTCACTCAAGTTGAGACTTTTGTCCCAAATATTGTAGATAGTGTACTTGATGATGAAGCTTTAGAACGCCTAACGATCAAGGATTTCATGAAAAACACAGATGCGCCAGAACTCTCAAAGGAGTTAATTATAGTTTGTGCATTAGCTAAGGTTATGGAAGGAATAAGAATCCTTGCAAAAACGCTTAGATGCCTAATTTCAGGTATAATGGAAAAAAGAGAAACATTCTGTGAAGGACGGTACAGCGACGATAAGATATCCCGGCATTGGTACCAACTCATGAGCACTTTATTTCCTGCGCTTAGAAATTTGACACGAACTCAAAGAGAAGGAAACTGGCATTTAAGCATTAGTGCTTTCTTCTTCATATTTGATAAAATTATTTATTTTCAGCGGGAAAATGTTTTCTTGGAGGACTCTATATATCGCATACATTTTCCTAAAATTTATGCTGAATTCCAAGCTGGGTACTTTGTTGTAAAAAAAAACCTCAGTGGAGCTTAAGTTGTGTGGCTATGGATCAAGCGCTCGAGCAAAATCACAACGAACCATTAAAAGGTCAAGGACGAATTATTGGAGTGACCAAGGAAAAGGAAGTAGTGGTATTTCATGACTTGATTAAACATGAAAAAGAACTGATAAGCACAAGTTTTGCGAGATATTTGTGGCCTACTGTATAAAGATGAATACTTTTTGCATTAAGAATTATCAACAGACACTGCTACTGATGCACTGTGTTATAATGACTTTGACGGAGAAACAAGCAAACGCTTGAGATACTACGACTTCAAACAAGCGTACGGGACTGCAGAATAGCATTACTAAACAGAACATTGATCGTCCAACAAGCAGCAATGCGTTGAGTTGCTTACAAATCGAATAAAAGGCGCATTCATTGTTAAGAAGGAAATGTGTGAAGTAAAGTAACTTCGTCTCTCGCAGCCTATAAATAAAGCGAGAAAACATTGCATTCTGTTGTAGTGAAGAGATTTGAGCTCTTAACAGCAAGGCCTTGAGAGCCGACGAAGGTGATCGAAGTGAATATGAAGCGGTGTGGGAATGAAAGGGGGTGGGAAGCGGGAGATCCCCGAGAAGACCCGCCGACCAACGGCATCGTCTGGCACGATTCCCACTTTCAAGAATCCGATGACCTGGCCGGGGATTGAGCCCGGTTCGCCTTGGGGGGAGGCGAGCAGGCTAACCGCTCAGCCACCGCGGCCCCCCATTCTGTTGGGGGTAATGTGGAAAAGGAAACTACTTGTGTTCTGCGGATAATCATTTCACTCAACCTTGATATTTATAATGTTTACTGTAACCAAATTATCAATTCAACATTTTCGTAAAATAGTTGTGTTTACCAAATATATGTAATGTTGGAACAACCAAGTGTTCGGCTTAACAAATATTGTTTTCAAGAGAATGAATGCAGCTGTTTGGAGAAAGAGCTAATTAGCGGGTTGAACAACATTTGTTGTGTTAACAAATACTTTTCAAGTAAATTTTTCTGTTTCTAAAATTATTTTTTTCTCTGAATGTGGTTTCTGCAACGCTGTGTCACTTCGGTGGCTACGTTTTACACCGAGAGAAATCTTCACGTTCGTAAGAACACTGCAGTAAAGTAGCAATGTTGGAATAAACAATACTGAGGTCTGGCATAACTGTAGAATGAATATGGGTAGAGTGCTCATGACAGCTGCGCAGTAAAAATTTTTCGTGTTCCAACATTGAACTGCCATTATTCCAACCCACCTTTAAAACCTCGCAGCTTCGACTAAGGTTATACCTACACGATTTTATATGCTATTATATTACTTTTGACAAATTTTTTACTCAAATACGATTTTAAAGCGCGGGTTCGTTGTAAAGCCAAATGTCTACAAACGGAACATTATTGCTTGAACACGCGTGTATGGTAATCTTTTGGATAGTATTGGGGACGTGCTCTAAAGGGAAAACTATATTTAAAAACAAAAGGTTAAAGTAAATGATACAATCAATGAGACGTCAAATTAAAGTGCTATGAAGAGTAGCCATGGAGTCATAGCTAGAAATTCTACAGAGTTTTCGATGACAGTTGGAATATGCATTTGGCGGTCATATCGGCGAAAGCGTTATTGACGTGTGCACTAATGTGGACATTCTCGCCCAAGCCCGCACCACCCTTGTCACTGGCTCACTATATCTAACGACACTCGAGGCACAGAATAACTACGAGCAGAGAAGCGCAACTACCGCCTCTGTCACGAACTCAAGTCGCACGTGGCGGCACGTCATTAGGCAGTCAGCACTTGGAGAGGAACTTGCCGAACATTCAGGGAAACTTTCCCCCCGCCATGTTATTATGCTGGTATGATTGGAATGCGTCCATTGCTAACCATTGCCCCACCATATTATAATATATGATTTTCTTCTAGTTTGTTTGTATTTTTAAAAATGAAATTTTGGAAGTACCTCTATTCCCAACTAACTATAGTCCATTTACGGTTACTTCGAACTTTACGAAGCTCTGCTAAAGTTCTGCTTCCATGATATTCCTCTGCATCTTGATATAAGCAATTCACGGTTACTTCACACTTTTCTGAAGCCATGCTAAAGTTCTACGTTTGGTTACCGATTACGTATCCTTACGCTGCATGTAAACATAAACACTGCCATGTGACTTCTGCTTTTTAACTGTTAAATCATTTGTATAGTGTTTTCAGCTGTTCAAAGAATTTTGTCATATTTCGAAAACCATTTCGTACGAATGTTCAAAATTTAGGCCCATAGCCATATTTAGGTAATCTTTATGACTTTTTTTCAATGTCTGTATTAATGATAGTTCCTACGGTTAACATTTTACATTGTTAACATTTTTGTTATACTTGACATAGCATCGTACACGTAATAGGCGTTAATATTTTGTCGCGACTGTGTTTAACCCTGTTACAATTGCTGCGGGGGAAAGAACTGTAGTACCTATTTAACATCTTGTTATTGATATGTGTTGGTTTATTTCGTTAAAAGGATGGCCTCAGTTGGAATAAATATTAAAACGAAAGGACAACCAGTCCAATGAAAAGACACAGTAACTTCAAGAACGCAACTCGTGTCGCTTATTTTTTGTACGTAGTAGCGACAAACTTAAAAGATAGTGGTGAAAATGCATACAAATAGGCCCACTGTAACTTCTATTCCACTCATATTTCTATGCATTGGTACTTACTGTTTTCTTGGTTTATTTCATTATTTATTTAAACTTATCTGACTGGGCTTAGTATTTTGTTGAAATTGTGGCAAATATTCAAATCACAGAAACGTAAGCACGTTACACAAATGTGTTTCAAACACATAGGTCACAGTTACAACGTTGTGATATATAAACAGAAATGACTTTCAATGAATTAATTTCGTCATAAAAACAGTTCGTGGTTAAAACTTATAAATTTCTCAATTAAAATACTTACAATCACACACACGCACTGGCCCAACGTAACGAAATGTCCGCAATATTACGTATTTAAAACACAGCGGTCACGACGCACGTTACAGTATATTTATTCCTGCCGTAGAAAAACAGATTCATCACAACATCGTGATTTGCCTAGGTAGGTTTACAAAACACAACACGTACAAACTTGATTTTGTTGTTTTGAGTATTTTTCACAAGAAGAGAAATTAACACTTCGTTCAGCAACACGCCATGTCATGTCGCCAGTAGCCACTTGTGCCATCTTCGGATTTGTAACCGTCCCGCCATCACATCTAAATATATTATAATAAGTATTCAGACATTAAAATCTCGTTCCAGTTGTAAATTACAAGTTCAAAAATCATTATTTTTGCTGTAATAAGTATGAAATAAATGCTAAAATAAAAAAGAAGGGAGAGAGAAAAAGAGAGTTATAGTCTATTCACGGTTACTTCACCCTTTTTGAATCAAACCTTTAAAAAATCACCCCATGTATGACGTGTTTGATTGCTTCCTAAATATGTCATGCATCACAAGCTTGTACTAGTTTGTTAAAATAAAAGTGTGTGATTTTTAGTTAAATTAAACTGTTAGTTATGTTTCATTTACAAATTACAAATTTCAATTTATAATTGGTATGAATAAAATAGGGAGAAAAAAGGTGTGCTGTTAGTACCAAGTAAGAAATAGTTCTCATGCAAAATATTATCAACTGAGTGCATACGAATGCGCTGCATTGTCCTTTTGTAATTTTCTAGACTTAGTTGAGCTTTGTTTGCACGAGCCAGAGGAATAGTCTGCATGTAGAACTCTAGTAGAGCTTCAGAAAAGTTTGAAGTAACCGTGAATGGACTATAGCAAAATTTTCTTTCGCTAGCAATCAGTAGTCTACGGGTGGCTTGAACGGTTAGTTACTAACCACGCACTTCTTGGCTCCCCATTCGACTACTGGCTCGACGGGCAGGAATGCTTCTGACGAGGATTCTCGTGTGGCTAGCGTGAGGGATTCTATCGTGTTGTGGGGGTTTTCTCGGGGTACTTCTGGGTTTTCCCCCAGCTGTGTTCCACAACGTCTCGTCCTTACTTCTCCTTGGCCGGGGCTACCTCCAGTCATCAATACGGTGGCCGCGATGGTGTACCGGCCTGACCAATCGACTCATCTTCGGCGAAAGGTTCGATTCTCGGTGTGGGTCACGCCCGGAATTCCGCATGTGGCAAACGTGGCGGACGTTGCTGCTGTGAAGCCACAGAGTATATGAGTATACAGAGACGAAAAAGCTTGGTGGTTTCTTTGAAGTGGGCATACTAAATATCTGACTGGCTACGCGAAACTCTAGGAACGGGTCTCGTGTCTTATTGGTTACTGCATGCTGCGAAAGGTTCCCTGTTGGCAGAACAGCAGGTTCGCAAGTTGGCGGACAGCGTTACAACATTTTGCTGGGCAACGACGCCATTTTTATGGTGCGTGCGGCTGAATTTCGTTGTATAAGCTGCTGTTTAACTTTTGTTTGGTAAGTAGCGCCTACGGGCTTAGTTTACTCGGGGGTGTTTAATTTTCCCCCTCCATTGCATTCCAGTTCTGCTCTACCGGACTCACATTCGGGAGGACTCGGGTTCGACTCGCGGTCCGACCACTTTGATTTCTGTTTCCCATAGTTTCCCGAAATCACTCCAGCCGCGAATGCCGGGTAGTTCGTTACTACATGCCATGGCAGCTTCAGTTCGTTACTACAGGCCATGGCAGCTTCAGTTCGTTACTACAGGCCATGGCAGCTTCAGTTCGTTACTACAGGCCATGGCAGCTTCAGTTCGTTACTACAGGCCATGGCAGCTTCAGTTCGTTACTACAGGCCATGGCAGCTTCAGTTCGTTACTACAGGCCATGGCAGCTTCAGTTCGTTACTACAGGCCATGGCAGCTTCAGTTCGTTACTACAGGCCATGGCAGCTTCAGTTCGTTACTACAGGCCATGGCAGCTTCAGTTCGTTACTACAGGCCATGGCAGCTTCAGTTCGTTACTACAGGCCATGGCAGCTTCAGTTCGTTACTACAGGCCATGGCAGCTTCAGTTCGTTACTACAGGCCATGGCAGCTTCAGTTCGTTACTACAGGCCATGGCAGCTTCAGTTCGTTACTACAGGCCATGGCAGCTTCAGTTCGTTACTACAGGCCATGGCAGCTTCAGTTCGTTACTACAGGCCATGGCAGCTTCAGTTCGTTACTACAGGCCATGGCAGCTTCAGTTCGTTACTACAGGCCATGGCAGCTTCAGTTCGTTACTACAGGCCATGGCAGCTTCAGTTCGTTACTGCAGGCCATGGCAGCTTCAGTTCGTTATCTTAATTTTCTGAACTGCTGGTTCCATCTTCAGTGGCCACAGGGGCCGCAAAATGTGTAGTGGCTAGAGCGCTCGCCTCACACCAAAACGAACCTGGTTCAAGTCCTGGCAATGTCACTACCGGAATTTCACTCGTGGGAAACGTGACGGATGATGCCGCTGGTCGGTAGGTTTTGTCGGGGATCTCCCGTTTCCCCTGCGTTTGTATTCCGGCCCTGCTCCGTTTCCACCTCGTCGACTCCCAAAACTAAGTTTTTAACCTCCCCACTTAACTCCAGCGGCCACGGTCATCCATCCTTCACCTCCATCGGCGCGGAAGACCGCAGTCTTCAATCTTATTGGTTTTTCGTTGCCAGCAGACAACCAGGTGCCAGGACTTGGTTTCCGGATGAGCGGAGCACGTCCACGTCAACAGGAAGGAAGGGCGGCGGGAATGATGTCGCGAAGCTGTTTTCGCTCTCGATCGCTCTGGTCTCCAAGGTCCCGGTCAAGGAGGGCGGGTTGCATCCGCCATGGCGGCTGCATTTCCAGCTCGCCCCGCTGGGTGGTGTACGACGTCTTGCCCCGCTGGTCGCCTACCCCTCTCCTCCCAGGGCCGACGACGACAATGCAGCTCCTGCCCCGAAAATAATTAATGGTGTCTGGAGCAGAGCGCGGCATGCATGTAGCCGCCGGATAACCTGTTTCCCGCATCAACCTTGAGCACGCCAAATATCCTCCCGCCCGTGGGGAGGGGGGCAGGGGAGCAACCAGACACGCTAAATGGCAACTAAAAATTTTCGCAGACACGGAGGAGTGGTAATCGGCTGGTGTCTCAGACGTTAGAATGTTTTTTTCCAAGGACACGCGTACCTGCTCTTCTTAACACTCGGTTCTGGCGCACGTGTTCGGTTCAACGTTGTTGTTTGTATTTTATCGCGAACTGTAGCTGGAGTGTTGGTGTAGTTGAAACGAGTTAGAGAAAATAGTGTTACGTGTTGACGTAGTATTAAAAGTGCAACATTTAAACTTATTAAGACTGTTCACTGTTAATTGAGCACTTTTAAAAGCCCGGGTTAGGATCTATATTCTTTCTAATTTTGTATCCTTCCGCTGTTTGAAAGATTAACATTGCTATGAACCGTCCCAACTTTATTCATGTGTTAATACAAGTGGAAACCAGGGAATTTTTAGGAAAGTAAATATATTAGTATGCAAATTCGTGGTCTACTATGTATAAACAAAATAACCGTAGGCTTTATTAGCCATAAAGTGACATATTAGACTCTCAATAAAACGCCATGTCTTAGATCTATTTTTATCAACTTGCTGCCAACTTAACTTGGAGCCGGCGTGCCATTGCGTGGTGTAGTGTACGTGTAGTTATGGACAGTGATATTTTTCTAAAGTTGATTTCAAAAGTGCTTACTTTACCATGAACAGACTTTAGAACATGAAATCGATATTACTTTGTTTTATACATAGATGCACGTAAACTTAGCGAATTAACACATCAGAGCCCACACTTCTCCGTACTTCGCATACCCGGGCAACTTTTGTTTATTAATTGGCCGCTGCATCGGTGTGAACCATTTTTATTCTATTTGTTTGCACCTGATACGGTTACGTTATTTCTTCAATTTTATTACTGGCTAAAGAATCGCACAGGCGTGTCCAAACGACTGTGGACCAATCACAAAAGGAACACTAGAGTATAAGTGCTTGAAGTACAGCTTGGCATTGGAAGAATCTGCAATATTCACGTACCTATCTCTTGTATTTATATTATGGAACTGCGAATGGGCAAAATAGTATCTTACCTTCACAAAACAGATGTGGATCACCACGCAAAAAAAGTTTTTTTTTTACACGTGGCGAAACTACAACTTGATGCACAGAGAAAATAAACTGAATCTGACTTTCAAATATATCCACTAAACCCCGGTGAAATTGCAATCATTGTTAGACTCAGTGCTGAACCACCGCACAGAGAAAATAGTGTACTTCGGTCCGAGGAAACCCTGGAACACCTTTTGAAGTTCCGTGCGAACGTTCCTTTAAAAAGTTCTACTGAAACTTGTAAATGTTTGGCCCCTGAGAAGTCATAACGTCAGTACGACGACGGCCGGAAAACTGCTACGCCGTTCATAAAGACACATTTTTGCCAATATTTATACAAAGACTTTCACGAGGCATCCGAAAGACAGTTGTTTCTGCGTACTGAGCAAAAATTTTCGCCTCACAAGGACAGTTACGAGGTAACTGTCGCTGCATAAAGTCAGCACAGAAATACAGAATAATGTAAATTATGGTGTTATTGGGCACTGTTTACTTAACAGAATAATTCATAATCGCACCATTAAACCCACGCAAATTCAGTAAATGACGTTTCATTTTCATGTTAAAAGAAACGATAAAAAAATTGTTTTACATAGGTGTTGTAAACAATATTTGTTTGCAACTTGCGTATAGTTTCAAACAGCGTTAAGTAATTGAAATGACATGCAGCTGAGAGGGTAATAAGTGTTTTTTTATTTCACCCTTAAAGTTACCAGCCTCTGTGTAGCTAATATTGGACAGCTACGGCAAACTGCTTACAGATACCTGGTGTTATAATAAGCCTCACTGACAGTCAAGGTGATATAAAACATGAGGCATTTAGTCCAAAACTTCATGTAAATAAACATGTCAGTCTGCTCCAATTTAAATAAAAGCCAGTTATTCCGCATCATTACTTTGTTGCGAGGGAATCCTTTTATTCAGCTGTTTAAGGTTATCAATTACGTTAGTTAAGTGCNTTCCGCATCATTACTTTGTTGCGAGGGAATCCTTTTATTCAGCTGTTTAAGGTTATCAATTACGTTAGTTAAGTGCCATTCCAAATGGGGAAAACTATATTGCACGCTACTATATGAGTTCGTTCGAAGAATCAAAGTGAGACGTACCGAGTGCACCTGAAGTGGTGAGATATATTGGTAATTGCGCATAAGCTAGTGCGTAATTTCAACGAAAAGTACTGGTAAAAGAATTCTCAAGAAATTTTCNTATATTGGTAATTGCGCATAAGCTAGTGCGTAATTTCAACGAAAAGTACTGGTAAAAGAATTCTCAAGAAATTTTCGTAAACTTATGGACACATTGCTTTGTCAATAACAGACTTCCGTAAATTTCGCAGAATTATCCGTGAATCCAAGTTAGCATTTTTTCTGTACTTCCGGTTTAAAAGAGAGATTACGGGGAAAAAAAGTAATTGTTTTTATCAGGGAGTTTTGGTGCATATAAAAAAGAAACTCTGAGAAATTTAAAACATTTAATTTTGGAGCGAGATTTAAACATTACGCACTATGAACTCATTGCCCCGCTAAGTGTTATTTAAAACAGCGTGACATTTATAACGTTTTCAGTCTCTAGTAATGTTTGAAAGTGTTGCTTATTGTTGCAGACGGCTGGTGCTCTTTCTAATGTTTGAAGGAACAGGTCCTAGTCGCGTGGATATACTAACTGCCGTTGAATTGATAATTTCCTGGTTACAGTGGCAAAGACAGCTTCGTGTAGATTCGGCGTTGTTCGTCCCCGAAACCCGAAGCTATAGGAAATACGGAGACTTTCCGTATTTTGTGTTTAGAGAGCTCGGCTTCGTTTTTCATCATTACGGTTCGTGTTTTCGTATATCAAGCGTAAAATTCAGTAAAAAAAAATTCCGTGATAATAAACTGAAATTCTAACAAGGAATGTTGAAAAATTATGACAAATGACGAAAAAACGGAGGGAGGGGGAGACGCGTGATAACCATCTACATTCAGCACTTAGTGTGCACTCGGAAAATGTCGGCATGCTTCTTCGGACGACCTCGTGTAGGAGCAAGCAATAAGTGCTTGCCTACCAAATGCATGCTACCTGACAGGGTGAAAAAACAAAAACCAAGGAGTGATGGATCACTTTACAAGCCGACCACGGTCTAGTCCAGACGTGATCACTTCACAAATAATTAAGAAAATAAACTCGCGAATGTCGCACCAGGCTCACAATTACACAGGTATGCAATGAGGCTGCTACAAATTGTTATGATGTCGCGGGCAGGCCATGAATCCCTAACACAATGAACATCACAAGCACGCGAGTAAGCTCCGAGGTCGCAAGCATGCGCTCCATACACGACCATACCAATGGGAAAGTAAAGACTGGACATTCAAGCTGCAAAGTTGTGCGCGAGATGGCTAAGGATGGTCCGGACTTCTGGATCACACGGGGTCCCCAACATCTTCGACAGCGACTCAAGCGGCATTTCCACCTCCTCGTGTTCGGCGATCGCGCCATACGTGACGCCACAGTTGCGATGGAAAGCAGCAGGTCGTGGGAAACTCTCATATGGTGTCTGTCAGGCATGTTCGGGGAGATCCGTCTTACGGCGATCCTCCTCGCCGCGTGTGCGGAGATGAAAGAGGCCGGCCAGCAGCCAGTGTTCGGATTGAAAAGACACGGACAGTGAGAACTGCTTCCAGCGCAGAACGGTTTGATTCCAAGAAAGTCCACGCATTCCTACTAATGTATTTCATACAGTGAAACGTGACAGAGGCGTCCTCGGGTCAGCAGGTCGAGCGTGCTTTGGCGCGTAGTGGGGAAGGTCGTGGTCTCGGGGTAGCAACGAGCACGTGGTGCCACCTGGTCGCCGGAACACGCGCCAAAGGAAAGGCGGCTTTACGGCTCGTGAACTGAGTGATGCCGAAGACGGGGCGCGGACCACCAAGATCTACGTCACCTCCACTCCAGGTGAGACCGTACACTCAAGGCAGAAGTGGAGTGTCTTCCAATGGAGCACTGCACCCGACTGTACAACACGCACAGCTCATTGGAAAGTAGTGCACACGCTACCACAATTATTGTCAGAAAAGTACCATTTAAGTTGCTGGTTCAGGAACTGCCTCGAGAAATGCCAAAGTTGCGTTTTCAAGAAGTGAAATTCTGTTTGTTCACTTTGCTTTCACAACAAACAAAATAAAATATCTTTTGCGTAACTTGATTACATCACAGCTTGTTCAGAGATGAAACGGCGGGATGGTTCCTTAGATGCGGGTGTACCCTTTCTCTGATTGGCTGCGCGAGGCTCTGGAAACGGCTACCGCATGCTGCGAAAGCTTCCCTGTTGGATGGCATAGGATACCAAGCACTGATTGGTGGACGACTCAGCGTTCCAACATGTTGCTGGCAAGTGACGCCATTTTGCTGGCGTGTGCGACTGGAGTTGGCGGAGTAAGCGGCTACATCACCTACTTACTCTTGTACTCTGTGGCCTGGTTGGAACGTCTGGGATATCAGAAGGGGCCGCGGTGGCTGAGCGGTCAGACTGCAACCACCCACCAAGGCGGTAACTCCCGGATTTTCGCAAGCGGAAATCGTGCCGGACGGTGCCACTGGTCGGAGGGTTTCCTCGGGGATCTCAGGTTTCCCGTTCCCTCGCATTCCGGCGCTGCTCCATTCTCGCCTCATTTCGCCCTCATCGGCTCTCAAGACCTCGCTGTTATGAGCCGCTCAAACCTCTCAATTCAACTCACCTGGAATACCAGGCAAACGCGCCGTAGTTCGATCCCCGTGGCAGGGGTGTTCCATCGCTGGTCCTCGGTAGATCATTACGCAGCGAGTGGGCCGCGAAAACGGCGTTGTGTTCGCGCGGCCACATTCCCAGACGCTTAGTCACGTGTTGTTTATCCTTTCCCGTCAGCAGCGAAGTGCGGTAAGGCCCGTCCGAATATGAACTGGTCAAGAGAGGAACAGAGTTCAATAGGCAGTCGGACACAATCCACAACTCTCTGTGCACTCGAGTCTACGTCGCTTGTTCATCGACTGCTGCCGCGATGTGTAACCGGTTTTACCCCGGATCAGAGTGCACGGGATTCCATCCTCATTCGACCAAGACGAACTTTAAAAAAAAAAATGTGGAACTTACTTTGGCGTAAATATTTCCGCGCAGTTTTACACTTCAATATCCAAAATATAAACTTGTGGCATTCGTTTCGATACTGGCTGGGTGTATGTATTTTTTATTATATTGGACCAATCAGAATGATGTTATTCCGATACTGTAAGTAGGTGATTCCCAGGTGGACACGCGTATCGCTTTACAACTGAAACTTTCCAATCACGAAGTTGTACGAGGATGAACGTGTTCTGAAACACAGGTCATGAAATAACTTCAGGAAAATCACGTGTCCTTGCTGAGCCCTTTCAAACGAACATTTATTTGTGGTTTCGGGGCGTTCAAAATAAGAAATTATTTGATGTGCGATGTACTTCGGCTGACACGCCGCTTGTTTCATTATCATAACCAATGAGAAGTATAGTAGGCACTGTGTTCGACTAAAGTAATACGAACTACCCATAACATAGAACATTCGCATGATTTACGAATCAATTACCCGCAAGGGATATTATTGGACAGTGAGCATTGCAGTGAACACTGCCGGCCAAAAAACTATTCCTTATGTACAAAGGGTCTGAGTAGATTAAATAATGAATAATTATATATACACTGGAGAGCCAAAAAAACTGGTATAGACGTGCGTATGCAAATAACAGAGGTATGGAACCAATCAGAGTAACGCGATGCGGTCGGCAGCGCCTATATAAGACAACAAGCGTCTGGCAAAGTTGCTAGATCGGTTACTGCTGCTACAATGGCAGGTTATCAAGATTTAAGTGAGTTTGAACGTGATGTTATAGTCGGCGCACGAGAGATGGGACATAGCATCTCCGAGGTAGCGAAAACATTTGGATGTTCTCGTACGACCATTTCACGAGTGTACCGTAAATATCGGGAATCCGATAAAACATCAAATCTTCGAAATCGCTGCGGCCGGAAAAAAATCGTGAACGAACGGGACAAACGACGAATGACGAGAATCATTAAACGTGAAAGACGTGCAACCCTTTCTCAAATTGGCGCAGATTTCAATGCCTCCTGCATACCTTCAGACATTAATCTAGTCCATGCCACGTCGTCTTGCAGCACTTCTGCGTGCTCGCGGGGTCCCTGCACGATATTAGGCAGGCGTACCAGTGTTTTTGGCTCTTCAGTGTATATATTAGCGCACAGATAATCAGGAAAGTGTCGTTTTTTTTTTATTATCTTTTTATAAAATATTTGCGATGAATGCTGAGAGGCTGTACGAGGGACGGCTTACGCGCAGTTCATACCAGTAAACCTAGCCCGCCTCCAAACTGATCAGAATTCAGGTAAAAATGTAACTCGCAGTAAACGCCAATCTCATTACTTCATAGTACCCTCAACATAATCATATTAAATGCGTGTGTACGCCTATTATAGTTTATTCGCGGTTTCTTCGAATGTTTGGAAACAAGCCGTTAAAAATCACCCCAGCAGTAACATGCCCGCCGTTTTTCAAATAACTTGTAGCTATACAATAAATATATAACACTGTCAATAACTTTAAAATGTATTATATTTCTGAGTAAATAAAACCTTTTCTTAGTATATTCTATAATTTCTAAAATTTATTTAGTATTCAATAGGAATTTAAAACAGTGAGAGCAGTGATGTGCTGGCAATGGCTAGTAACAAATAGTTCACAATATAAAAAATGTTTTAACCAACTATTTTGTTATGATATTTGTGAATTAAACGTTGCGTATTGAAATATTTAAATTTTTAGGTATCGCTGATGGGAACGTATTTTTTGTTACAGTTAAAAATAGCAGCGCAAATTACGGTGCGTAGGTCCTAGTGACATGGGGGTTTTTTTTCCGTCCGAGGAAGAAATATGAATAGGCGGAGCGGAAATTGTCGCTCTGCCTCTCTCTCTCTCACTCGGAAAGTTTCACACCGCTAATATAGTAGAAGGAGAATTATACATGTTTTCAATTTTACCATATTTCATACGTATTACAACAAAAATTATGATTTTTTAATTTATTTAAAACTGAAACAAGATTTTAGTGTTCGAATACTTATTATAAAATATTTAGAAGTGATAGCGGGACGGTTAGAAATCCGAAGTTGGCAGAAGTGCGTCGACATGACATGGCGCGTTGCTTTTTGCTAAACGAAGGGTTAATTTTTCTTCTTGAGAAAAATACTTAAAATAACCACATTACATTTGTACACGTTGCGTTTTTGAAACGTACCTAGACAAGTTACGATATTGCGATAAATCTTCATTCGCACGGCAAGAATAAATAATAGTGTAACATGTGTCGTGATCCTTGCATGTGAAAGGGCATTGTTGCGTCTTCGATACGCTAGGCCTGTGTGTGTGTGTGTGTGTGTGCGCGCGCGCGCGCGNATGTGTCGTGATCCTTGCATGTGAAAGGGCATTGTTGCGTCTTCGATACGCTAGGCCTGTGTGTGTGTGTGTGTGTGCGCGCGCGCGCTTTCCCGCGTTTGTGTGATTGCAAATACCGGATGTACGAAATTTATATGTTTTAAAAGTGAACGGTTTGTATGACGAAATCAATCATTTGAAAGTCACGTCTGTTTATTTATCACAACTTTGTTACTTTTCTCTAGGTGTTTGAAACACAGTTGTGTGACGTGCTTAACGTTTCTGTGATTTGGAAGTTTGCCAAAATCCCAACAAATTACAAAGCCCGGCCAGAAAATTATAAATAAATATTGAAATAAACGCAGTGTAAACAAAGTACGTAAGCAAGGAAATATAAACGAAATAAAATGTACGGTAGGTCTATTTGTGTGCTTGTTCACCATGGTATTTTAAGTTTGTCGCTGCTACGTACCACAAACAAGCGACACGAGTTGCGCGCTTGAATTTACTGTATTTTTTGTTGGACTGGTTGTTCCTTCGTTTTAATATTTATTACAACTGAGGCAGCCCTTTTAACGAAATAAACCAACAGATATAAATAACGATAGGTTAAATACTACAGTTCTTTCCCCGCAGTTGTAACAGGATTAAACACAGTGGCGAAAAAATATTAACATGTATTATTTGTATTGTGATAAATTGTGTATATTAAAAATACATTTAAAAAATAACTTTAGGCACTATCGTCAATACAGACATTGTTGAAAAGTCATAAAGCTGGCCTAAATATGGTTATATGCTTAAATTGCGAACATTTGTATGTAATGGTTTTTGAAATATGACAGAATTTTTTGAACAGCTATAAGCAGTATACAAAACACTTGGTAGTTAAAACGTAGAAGTCCCATGGCTGTGTTTACGTTTACATGTAGAGGAAGGATACGTAATGGGTAGCCAAAAGTAGAACTTTAGCAGGGCTTCAGAAATGTAGGAAGCGACCGAGAATGGCCTATGGCGAGATAATTCCTTGCCATTCAAAATAAGCTCGCATGTGTCTTTACTTTCCTATGCAAGCAGTATCCAGTCCAGTGGAGTAGAGGTGGCTGAGGTAGGAAGATGATGTGTTCTCAGGGAAGAGCGCATAGCCATCGTGGACGCATACATACATACAGGTTCCATTAGGGATACACGCCAACAACCGAACACGTTAGAAAACATACGTGGTCCCTTTCATATTATCAGCTTGCCTGAATTGCAGCGTTGTTATTTCATTTTGAACCATACAAACAAGTTTTCAAGGTTGTCAAGGCAATAATTTTAAGCACCTTCAATAAATAGTATTCTGACCGACGATGGCTTATCGCGGGATATGTTTACTGCTTCGTAGTATTCAACATGCTGTGCACATGTTTGGCAATGTGCTTTCGTCACTGGCTGTCATGCATAGTCCTATCTGAAGCTATACGCTGTTCACGGTGGATTGAGCACTTTTGAAATCAGCATGGTAACGACATAGCGAATGCAGTTCCGTGTCTAAACGTAAAATTGAAATGTTAAGTATACTTTTGAGAATACTAAATTATTTCCTCTGCCTTCCATTTTTTACACGCATAGGTATACATGTAAGATTAAGCCATTATGTAGAATATTTACTTACCGTATTGTTTTATAGTTTCACTTGACCGACGGTTGAATAAAGTGACGAGGCGCATGGCAATGTAAAGTTTACATTCTGTGGCAGAATACACAATTTGCGTGCAAGTAGATCTTAAGAAGAACTTCCAAAAGTGCTCAGCTTATCATGATC
>NQII01000381.1:425367-452266 GCA_002778355.1 Clitarchus hookeri | reverse complement strand
TATATGAGTGGGATTCGAACCAGAACGTCGTATCGCGTATCCGCCTTAAGGTGGAACGCTAATATTAGGAGGAGGTAGCGATGCCGACCAATGTCCGGATCTAGCTGCAAGTGGTTCAGCTATCTACCGCTAGGTAGCAGCAGCGTCGAAGTCATGGCGCCAGTTTGTCTGCAGGTGTTGTAGACGCGCAGTTGTCTCTCGAGGTGAACATCGGTGTTTGTGGACGAGGGGGAGGGGAGAACTGCCACTTGATCTCCCGCTAGTCCCCTCAACCCACCAAATGTGCATTACCGAGTGTGTTCAGATAACATACCAGCACAGCAAGACTCGTGGCGATAAGGACTCCTACATCAGTGTTTGTTACCCTTTCTGAAAGAACAATAAATACTCTTTTTCAATATTGCAAATTATTACAATTTCTAACGAGTTGTTTGGCAAGGGGGCTGGGGGCGCACGGATAAGTCTTGTATTCACAGCGCCTTTTTAACTCTTCTTAAAAAATGTTTAGTTTTAAACAACGAGAACATGGGTAATCTAATCTTCTGTAACATGAACTGAAAATGTTATTCCTTTTGAGAAAAGGGATTAAGGATACCTGCCATATTGATTTGACTGAACTTTTCAACTAACTGAAAATGTAGTTAGTTATTTAGCATGCAATGGCCGACGAATGAAGTATTTCTTGTATTTTTTTTCCTTGTTTTAAATCAAACACTTACATAAAGGACTGTGAAAGAATATAATTTGGTGGACTTCGATACACTAGCAAAACTACTCGACGCTCCAGAACATTCCTTAATAGTGAAGGCAACATGTAAACGAATATTATTTAATATTAAGTTTTATTTTTTACGTACACATTTTTAATAGCGAATATGTATATTAGTTTATAATTTAAGAGACTTTATAACAGCTGTTATGAATGTAATTAAGTATAGGTACACATCGCCAGATTTGACTTGGCGGCATTTGAATATTACAGTTTGTAATATCTCGTTTATTTTTATGGCTTTGAAGTAGAGTCTAAATTCTTATAAATTAAAGATGAATTGTTATTAACTGTGATTATTTGGAGAACTCTAAATATATCTACTTGTCACATGCATGACACTATATAATTCCTACCATTGCACGCTATCGATGTTGAAGTAAGTTACTAACATTTTCTTCACAGTCATCTGAAAAGCATTGAATTTATTACCATTGAGACTGATTTCGATAAACGCACTTTTAATAAACGAGTAGTATGAAAATAATGCACTATTAAAAATTCATACAACACTTTATGTATATAAAAGAAAAAATATTTCTTTAAGGCTGTTTGGTTTTTAGTAATTCAAATAGAGGGTTACAAACACATACAGGTTTCCTGTTATTATAACGTTTCTTTATATGTTTTTATTAATGACAATACTACATTATTTATAGCAAATACACATTTTATGCACGTGTTTTGTTTAAAGTAAGCAAATCTAGCTTCATACGAAAGGAAAAGGTTTAGCGATCTTAAAATATGTATATGCGTATATGTATGTAGTATAATTGTATTTGTGTATGCATGTTTTTTTCTAAGGGTTTACGTACAGCAATAACCGTTCTTCCTCTGCTTGTACAGTAACCCTACCTCAAGGCGTCGCCACTATATCGGTGCGAGAGGTACTAGACTCGGTTCTACGGGAGCCAATGAATGCTCTCGTAGTTAGATGTAAATTGGTAGCGAAAAAGAGAACTTGTTATAAAGAAAGAAAGAATTAAAGTTTGCGTTAAAATCAAAACCTTTATCGCAACAGCAAAATAAACTATATACAAGCTAGATTAAGAATAATATTTTTAAAAATTGACAGTAAAATAGATAACCAAATGAGTGAAATGAATAATTTAATTGTAATCGTGAGTGTTTGTCCCTTTCACACAAACCGTTGTTGAGTCCTTTCCTTTCTAGAAATTCTATCATATAAATGTTTCCCAGTTTTTCCTCGGCGTGGAGATCTTAGGGTTTGTCGCCAATAGCCAATTAGCGACGGGGGCTGTCCGAAGTTATACGTGCCGGCCGCCAAATGCTCCCACTGTGTACAAAAAACACCACATTGCATTAACAATGACGCAAGAGGTCGGCAAACGCTCTCTTGGCAACCAAGTTTGCAAGACTGCTCCGAGGTTCCAACAAGCGGAGCACGACCCCACTGCCTTCAGACATAATAAACAAATATGGAAAACTTTCTACGCCATGAAAGAAAGTGTGCACATGGGACAGTATATACATATCCATACACGCATATTATATAATCACTGACCACATACTTTACGTATACACATTAGCAGACTGCGTGTATCGCATTTAAGCGTTTAAAAATTTGGCAAAACTTTTACTCACAGTGTTAGCGATGGTTTACTCAAATCCTCATCTGTCCATTTACCATTTACGCAGTATTGTAAGGTGGTTTTATTGCATTTAAAAGAAACATCTATTTTTTTAATCATGGAACTCGCTAATGATACAGAGCTGTAATAATACGAGCTACAAGATCTAACACAATTCGTCATTTTTATGACAGTGCATACAGTTAAAAATAAACAAACACAGAATCATGTAGGGATCGATATCAAACCCATGCATTCAAACGTTTGCCGATCTATAACTTAGTTTAAACGAAACAGCACTGCGTTACAATGAAACATGAAATACTCTATAAACGTACGCCATAATGTATCGGTATGCTAAAAAAAAATAGCACAATTATCAAAATCAACCAATTAAATGGTGCAAAATCTACCTATATAGTTTTGACCAAGAAAGGGGTACAAACCAATATACGATACCAATAGGTACATCCACGTATTCGCGGAAGTTTCAGCCAAGAAAATGTAACTACTTTTGAGGCCCTAGTGAAAACTGACAACTCTCTTTACGCCTCACGGCTACAACCTACAAGTCGGAACAATGGCAAAAAGCAGTTATAATATTGGCAGTTGTTTAACGCGGATTCGCAAGCTCGGAATTAAAATTTTCCATTGGATTAGTGCGGCGCAGAATGAATTAAAACGAAGTCGTGATTCCGCCACAAGCATTTCAAAACATTTTTGTTCTGAACAACGTTCCCCGCTGGACGGTTTTATCGGTTACATGCCTACGGCGCATGCGCGTGAATCACAGATGTTTAGAAAGAGAGTAACCAAATTCAGATTGGATAAGTCACATTCCGCAAAATATTCTGTCAAAGACACGTGGTCGGTAACCAAAGGAAAACTACGGTGAACACGCAGCTCGTCTAAGCCAAGGCCGCTTGCAACTCACGCGAAAGTCAGGTAACTACGGTGAACACGCAGCTCGTCTAAGCCAAGGCCGCTTGCAACTCTCGCGAAAGTCAGGTAGACGTTGGTGTCTGGAAGATAGAAAATACATGTGTTGCCCGCGACTTTGCCCACTCGGAATTAGGATTTCTCAATGAATCTGGTAGATTGAAATTAAACACAACTTTTGCCTACAACCTAGGCCGACAGGTATTTGTATTGCTGTGTTTTTCATAATGAAAAAAAATAAATGAAATGAAAAAAAAAATGTAAATAAATACATAAATATTAATAAATTATCTGAAATAAATTAACAAACTAATTAATAAAATAAGTAAAATAAAAATAAATAAGTATTTATTATTTATACTTTGCTTTTAATCCACAAACATAACGAAACAGCAATGTAACAATCCGCTAATACAAAAAAGATATGTGCATAAAAATGCGTGCTAGGAATCAAAACTTCATATAAAAATCTATTTCTTACTTCTCATCTTCCTTTTGATATAGGATGATACATACCTAAGTATCGGTTTAAGACTTGCCACATTCACAGCGATTTTGAAAAAATTCCAAAACACACAGAAAAAATGTACGTACTTGAACTCAATTTTTGATGAATATGCTATATAGTTGTGTAAAATCATTGAAATGTAATACAATATTTATGACAAAATCCACAATCATAATTTTTTTTGCAAGGTCATTGTGTTACTAAACAACACTTTATACTCACATATATGTACGTGTGTACGTATTTTTATTTGAACACAATAGTTGGTGTTGGAATCACATATTATCAAGGATGGGTATATTCTAATTACGTGATTGCCATAAGTGCTATCATGCGGAATAATAAATATGTATCACTTATAAAAAAAATAAACTGTGGCATAAACTGATTACTAAAACACGCAATAAACTGTTCTGGCAGAAAAAACATTGCAACGAAAATTTCTACACTTGTGAAGCCAAAGGGAAGAAATTTTTATCTCTTAAAAAAGCCACACTGTGTGGATTTATACAGACATACGCCGAGAAAAAGGATTAGCTGCAGGTCCTAATAAATTTTCTTGAAAACAATTTTACACTAAGCAATATTTTGTTTTCTCGGCCAATCTGCTGTTTCTCCAAACATGTGCATTTATTCTCTTGAACCAAACGAAACATTTAAACATAACTAGCTGAGCCAAATAATTATCTAACTGTACGAGCATCATTTAAACATAACTTGCTGAGCCGAATAATTATCTAACTGTACCAGCATCATTTAAACTCATGTATGGATGCATTTACAACTATTTTACAAGTACATTCAACAAATTAGTTTCGTAACTGTCAAAACGGTAAATATCATGGTATAGTCAATTATTTCGTTTAAAGTTAATAAACGTACGGTTAGCTGACAATCATGTGTGTCAACTGTCATAGACTTGGTGCAGCTTGGTGCAGTACTGACATGTATTTGGTTGACGGCAGCGCAACCGAGATGGCCTTCGTTCGAATTTACAGCTCGAGGGTTCATTTGTAATTTTTCTCACTATTAGAACTACTGCAGTGTTTTTTTGGTGTATTTATTGATGCTTAGCAGTGTCAAAGATAATCCCAATGAAACGATTAAAATTTTATAGAATCTACGTAGATGCCATGCACTGAACTTTTATAAAAATGAAAATAAATGAATAGCGAAAACTGTTATGATGGCCGTGGTTGCTAAGTCACAGGATTTAACAGCAATGAATATGGGTTCGAAACCCGGTCCTGTTAGATCTTAAATTTATGACCGAAACTGTAGTTTATGGACGGCCATAAAAATTTTCATTTGCACCAAATAAATTTTACGTGTTTGGAACAGCCAAAAACGAACAAAAAGTTATATGTTTTCAGGAACAAAATAGTTGATTGCATGGATAGAAAAAATTCATTTTGCTGCGCAAAACTATTTTCTTATATTCAACACAGCTGTTTTCTCAGTGTAAAAAAAAAACATAATATTACTATTCCCTCAACTAGCTTATATCGCAAGAAAACTGTACCTAAGAAGAAGACTGTAGTTTTAAATTTTTTTCCCTTAAATTTCCGAATTAATTTTTTTCTAAAGAAACAACGTACTTGAATACTTGAACATGTGTATGCATCCGGTGCGTGTTTCTCTTCTAACAACACCATACTCCCCTCCTTTTCTCAATATTTTCGACGCCTATTTCAAATGAATTTGCTATGCGTTAATGCCATCACTAGGGTGTTGTGCATCAAACTTTATCATTCCGGTGTAATGTCTATATTATTTGTTGCAGTTTATTTATTGTGAGTTTGTTGTAGTCGGCTAGGTAGACAGGTCTTTACGTCGCGTTGGCTGCAGGCTCGTCAGAGACGGTGCAAGTTGCTCAGAGAAGTAGGGACAGGGAACTGTTTATATTTCGAGCGCAAAATAAATGCCATATAAACCAACCAAGCATTCGCTAGGAGTGATAACGGAAAGCCGCAGGATGGCCGAACCGGAAATCAAAATAAAGTACTCCTGAAAGTGAGTCTGACTTTGTCACCACTGCAACACCTCACTCGGTACGAGTACGATACCATGGATGTGTAGAGCTCCTATGAAAGATTCCATATCTCTTAAAACTTCATATAAATAGGAATGCATAAACCATCGGAAGTTCCCGGACTCTTTCCTATTCTTACAAAATATTTGTAACATAAGTAATGCAGAATGCCAGATGTTATGAACTGAACAGTCTTCGTTCTCAAATTATGAATCATAATTCGTGAATTATTAATGATAATTGCAGAAGTTAGGGATTTGATAGCTCTATTAATTTTGTAAACACGAAATAGAATTATAGACAACTTTAGACTCTTGCAGTATGCTTAACAGCAGTAAATGCCAAATATTAAGGTCATATATATCTTTAATCTGTTTTATGAAACCTATCCATGTAATGAGACCTTGATTACTTTAGTTATTCATGCTTGCTTTCAGCGCACAAAGTTTCAAATTATTACGTGGATATTCTATATACATAGGGTTATGTACTCGAGCTCATGCATGCGTACATGATCACGAATACGTTCATATTTAATTTGCCAGTTTGTACAAATTGCATGTCTCTTCCAGTATATTCGTACTGAGCATAGCCGAACCATTTTTTTTTCCTTCATTAAAAGTGGTTGTGCTTCAGTAGTGAGATATTTAGCCTTATTGGCTCCGTATTACCATAACGGGAGAAGTTAGACCTACTCTGATACTATTGGCATTCAAGCATCATAAATAATGTGCAAATGAATACACAAACTTGCCGCAGTTTTTAAACCAGGCATTCATGCTCCAGTTCTTCATTTGGAAGACNTTCCAGTATATTCGTACTGAGCATAGCCGAACCATTTTTTTTTCCTTCATTAAAAGTGGTTGTGCTTCAGTAGTGAGCCTTATTGGCTCCGTATTACCATAACGGGAGAAGTTAGACCTACTCTGATACTATTGGCATTCAAGCATCATAAATAATGTGCAAATGAATACACAAACTTGCCGCAGTTTTTAAACCAGGCGTTCATGCTCCAGTTCTTCATTTGGAAGACAAATCTATAACTTTTTTTACGAGCGGTGTTGCCCTTTTTTCCTTATTTGAATAGTCTGTTTAAGGTCATTTTAGTACGCAGACAACAACCGGTGGAAGGCGTTATTTGCGCGGAAGAAGATATTCTCAACTCACAAAAAGATGTTTTGTTTGTAGACTATCCCAGGATTTACGGCGCATGTGTACAAGAGAAACTATTCATATGTTATGAGGTACAAAACCTGTAACTTTAAAATATTATCTCTAATTTTAATATAAAATACCTCAACAGTTAATAAATAGTGCTAAATATTCAACTAATATTAATCGCCACATAAATGATATATTTGCAATGCACGTAGTATTTGGTTAAATCAAAACGTAAGTTTCATTACGATAAAAATACAGGTTACACAATGAATAGAAGCCATAATTAGTTTTGCAATTTAAATAAAATATTTAGAAAATGTATTGTTCATGTGAATGTTTGTAAACTAAATATTTTTGTGGACGAATTCTTTTTAACTTTTCTTTTCATTCATTCTCCTCAGTCAGTAATTGTTGTGGTCCTTCTTATGACCACGCTAGCTCACATCTAGAGAAAGCCGAACCAGTGATGGCTGGGAACCCACTCCCATGGTGACTCACGACTTTATCAAATAATTGGCAATCAGGTGATTCGGTTTTTACTAAAATAAGTAAAATCAAGACGTTCTGCCACTTCTAGCCAACCTTAACGTAACGAAGGGATGTGAAACTCAATATTGCGCGAGTCCTTTTACTAAATTTACGCTTCCATAGCAGAAACAAAATGCTAATAAGATAGTATGCACGGATTTGTGTTTGTATATTTTGAACAAAAAATACAATTGCCTAAGCTCTTTCAAATGAAATGGGTAATGTATATTTTCATTAAAAAAATATTGCAGTACTTAATTGTGCTGCAAGCGCATGTAAATAATAAAAGTCTAGCAAAACAGAGCGCCGAGACTGGTCATTGTAGGCAGAACACACTGCGTCAGTCTGGCTCGCCCACCAACCAAGCTGCAGAAACCGCAAATATACAGGGAGTATTCACTCCCAGACAGTAATCTGATCGGGAGAAGAGATAACGAGGCTTGGTAAGTGCCATCCCCATTCCTTCCACCTTTGAACCCTGCTGGCCACTCGCCTGGAAGAAGTTCCGCCACTCACCACACTACCATCATTTCCAGCAGCACTGCATTGACGGGAGGACAGTCCTGAAGTCTGAACAGAATTGTCTTTAAAACAACCAATTTTATGCTTCTAATGAGTGTTAGTTTGGTATTTTCGGACACGGCATTTGATGTGTGGCAGCAATAAAAATGTTATTTATTGCTTCTTCTTTGTATATGTGCAGTAGAGTGGGAAGCAATTTCCTTGGAGCCTTCACTCATCGTCAACGAAAATTTGACGCTTTTTTTAAATCATTAGTTTGGCTTTATCGTATGTTGTAAGGGCGTACAATGCTATAGTGACTTGAAAGTGTCATATCCTATTTTTAACTGCATCCAAGTTTTGTATATTGTACTATAGTGGATAATTCCACCTAAGTCTGCACATTGGCCTTATGCAGAGGCGCAAATAAATATTATTTAAAATAACAGAAAAATTTTACTAAAGTAAACCAAAATTCATCAGAACGAAGCAGAAGGTTGTATGTTCACATGGTCAAAACCTCGTACACATATTGCAACATGTCTCGTGTTAGGAAGCCACAGATTAATAAAATTGATTATTAAATATGTTTACTAAATTTAAAAAAAAATGAACAAAATCAGATATACGCAGCAGAAACATCTTAACAAAGTAGTGTGCGAAATTTAATCGAGATCAGCCAACAAAACTGTAACTAGCGCCTCGCCTTGTGATGTGTGCAATATTTACTGGCAGTCACGTCAAACTAAACGCGAGTGTCCTACTCTCTCCACTACAAGAACACCAGTTCTATTTGTTTGTGCATTTCCATTTACCAGCATCCTATAGGCCAAAATTACAACAGACATTCTTGCCGTACTTACAAGTCCCATTACAATCTAGCCGTCAGCCAATGAGTAGATGAAGTGACTGTGTCCCAGTTATAGTGACTTGTCATGTGTTACACGGTGCACAGTCCATCATGTTAATTTGGTAACTAAATGAAAAGTAAATTTTTTGTTCAAGAAAATTTCACCTGATGTTTAGCAGTGTTCGCGTAAAATCGTCATAAATACTAGCGAAGTAATGGAAGCATATCCGTGCGGGTTTCATCTTCCGAGGCTAGATAAGTCTTCATACTGCCTTTGACTGAGCTAGACTCGGGCATAGTCAAAGTGTTAGGCATCGTCGGCTAAGTAGATCGTCAAAAGTATCTTACAGCGAGAGGGAGCGCAAAGGAGTACGCCAGCACGTGCAAAGGAGCAGAAGTGGTCAATGTTGTAGAACTGATCATCTTCCATCAACGCCTTTTCCCTCTAGCAGGAGGTGGATGGCAAGCTTGCACGAGGTAGTGGGTATTCAGCCATAACTTACTCTCAAAACATATTTGGTCTCGTTCTGATGATTGCAGTAGCCATTCACAAAGCGGGTTTCGGTAGCAAATTAACTTACTTTCATAAGAAGCATTTCCGTGCTGTATGCAGTTCTCACATCATTCTTTATATGCGACATGTCCCGGCGTCGTTTACGAGTGCAGGGCTCTGTACGCGACACATGTCGAGGAAGCAGTACCGCTGGGCGTGATGTTACGTCACAGTGAACTTATTCAAAATTACGTAGTCAGTGACTTTAAAGAATGAGTGCGTTGAATATTATGGATAACTCAAAATAACTGTTGAATATTGCGGATAACAAAATAATGTTGAATATTACTGATAACTCAAAATAAATGTTGAATATTACGGATAACTCAAAATAACTGTTGAATATTACGGATAACAAAATAACTGTTGAATATTACTGATAACTCAAAATAACTGTTGAATATTACGGATAACTCAAAATAACTGTTGAATATTACGGATAACAAAATAACTGTTGAATATTACTGATAACTCAAAATAACTGTTAAATATTACGGATAACTCAAAATAACTGTTGAATATTGCGGATAACAAAATAACTGTTGAATATTACTGCTAACTCAAAATAACTGTTAAATATTACGGATAACTCAAAATAACTGTTGAATATTACGGATAACAAAATAACTGTTGAATATTACTGATAACTCAAAATAACTGTTAAATATTACGGATAACTCAAAATAACTGTTGAATATTGCGGATAACAAAATAACTGTTGAATATTACTGCTAACTCAAAATAACTGTTAAATATTACGGATAACTCAAAATAACTGTTGAATATTACGGATAACAAAATAACTGTTGAATATTACTGATAACTCAAAATAACTGTTGAATATTATGGATAACTCAAAATAACTGTTGTATTCAGGCTACGTAAATTACGTTGTTTAATTTAAATGTTGTGTTAAACATACTTAAAAAAATATTTCAAAACTGTACTTCTTTAAAGTATGAATATTTTTTTTACTGCGTTATGCAGCCTTAATCAATCGTTCCCTCCTTTCCGTGTAATCTTTCGCCGTCCAACATAATATTTTATTGAAAGATTTGTGGAACTTTCGCTTGGTTCCTCATCTCTTGCTGCTTTTATCATTCTGTTATCGTCCATCCGTGAATTGTGTGCTTTTCAGTCTATCCTTTTATTCATCGAGTGAATTATGTTTTCTATGTTGCACATTTATTGTGTTTCGATTTCGTTCAATCACTCGGTCTCAAAATTTCAATTTAAATAATATCCCAGTTTTATTTGTTTTATTGTTATATTTGCTTGGAGTACCGTTTATGAAGCGCAATTCAGAGTGGGTCTTATTGCTCCTTCGTGTATTATTACTTTAGTTTCTGGAGTAATAAATTTATTTTTCCGTACCAAAGCACTTAATAATCGCATACACGTTCCATTTCTACGAACTGATCATTTTCGTTTTCTCTGCTAATTATAATCACTTTAGTTTCGTTCCAGATATTTCAATAAAGACGAGAGTTTCTAAGCAAAAATGTAATGTGAAGGTTCTCCTCAGTGAGTTCTAGCACAAAGATACGAGAGTAGCAGTAATGCCGTAATTATTGCTGCTATCATTCCGCTCGTTCTATGCGTGGGAGGCGGTGTTCACGACTGTTCAGATGATTTCAAGACTGAAATATTGGCACGCTATTCAAAATGTGTTTGAGAAAATGTTCCCTCGCAAGTAAAAACCGCTCTTTATCGTACAGTGGCCTCAGAAAATTATGTACATTTAGTTCTCACGTAAACGACACTGTGAGTTAATGGGATATTAAAACTGATAATGTTTTATCTCAATTATTTTTCTCTGGGCTTATCAGTGCTCCCTGTGATTTACTGCGGGAAAAACTGACTGTAAGTTTTTAACACACTGTGCGTGTTTCTGAATATATACATCTCTCTCTCTCCCTCTCCTCTTCTGTTTCTCCATCCTTCTTGTTCTTTGCTGGCTACATTCCATTCTATATTGACTGAGCTGCGATGACTGATTGGCGGGAAAACATTTAGAAACGCCCATAGATCATCATGAGTCTCAGTTGCGGGACCAGTAGAAATAACGGTGCCCGCTTTGACCGACGAGGTTGTTGTCGTGCCATTAGAAAGTGGTGTGTTTTTCGATGAAAAAGAGATCAATTTGTACAAATTATAGCATGGAAATTTTATTCAAATTAAAATTATTTAATATTAACTATTATCTTCAGATCGTCGGCAAATAACAGCAATTTTACAGTTTATTGGTTAGAATTGTCGTCTAGCACCGCAATCTTCTGTCGTCTGCTACTGTTGACGACGCCTGTCCTGCGCATCAGTGCAGTCTCATCATGAGTAGCCTCCAACCCAGACGCCGGAACACCTCCGGCCAGTGACTCGTCAACAGCATCAGTAAATCCAGGAATACTGGTCAGTAATCGCAGCTGCCGACGTCACTGACAAACAGAACGTGGCCTCTGTAGTATGTCTGTCCTATTTAAATAGAGCTACGAGAACCGTGGTACTACAGTTCTCGACTTCTGTGACTCTCTACAGAAAGTTAAACCGTGTCAAAAATGCGCTACCCAGTCATCAAAGCAGTAATAAGATACAACGTTTTGGAATGTGCGCTGATTCCAAAGATTTTCACGATTTTCCACTGTCTCAGCGGTGGATGAGCAAGAGTAGGGAGGGAGGGGGGCTTACTGACTTAACTGGAACTTGCGTCCAAACATGGCACATACATCGCCATGTCTTAACCGGAACTCGCTGCCGGGACCTCGAGCACAGAGCTCGTCTTTTAGCTCCTGTACCCGAAACTTGATTGACCATATAATCTATAACTGCAGACCACTAAGGAATATCAGCTGAAACACAAAGGTGATTTGTAAACTCGATAAACTGAGGAAGTGTATAGTGAGTTCCGATTTCCGCGTAAATATTTCCGCGCAGACTACGGTTCAATGTCCTGCGAGGACGTCTGCAACACTCTCAGGTTGTTGCCTGCATGTCTCCACGAGCAGGTGTCATTACTGGGCTGACTACTCTGTGGCTACACTGGAAGATTGGATTCACTAGTAGTCACAGCAGTGAGTATGAGACAAAGTGTTTAGAAATACAACACAACTGGTCATGCACAAGTCAACTGTCACAGAGAATTACGTACCCAGGAGTGAGCGAATTTTTTTTGTGAACGACCAAGCGTGCACCACAGTCTAAGACTTCACGATCACGACGACATGACGACCTCCACGGCTAGTTGGAAGTGCACAGGCTTACAGCACGAGAGGTTCTGGGTTAGAGTACCTGGCAAGGCTTGTTCTCGGTGATTCTGGACGCTCGGTACATACACAGGCGATACTGTTTGCGCAAAAGGTATATTTTCTTTACGACACTGCGCTAATAAAATATTTTTTTTCTAAAAAAATTAAATCTAAGATTGGTATCATGCAAAATTTGCAGTCAAGAGTACGTTGGTCAAACTGTCCTAATTTCTGTTTTCCATGTTTTTTCCGGGTTTAACCACCCCACACACACGTTTTCTCTGTTGATGAGAGTTTAATCGTAAATGAAAATAAAAAATTACTTCATAGATTTTGATAAGAACGTGGTAACAAACAAAAAACAAAGTTAAATTTAGGTCGTACGTATGACGGTAGCAAAGGGAATTCTTAAAAGTAGGAGCATGTCATTGAACTATTCTTGAATTTGAAGGCAAAGAAGGAATAGAAGGAGAAATATTGCGTCTTATTTCTGACTTATATGCAGTGAAGAGCTGAAAATGAAGGTATCTTCACCATCATCGCGGGTTCTGAACCGCTGGAAATATGTTATAAACCATTAGTGGTTAGACCTCTGCCGCTCAAGAGCGCATTCCTTAATATACACGACCATTGAGGGACACAGTATATAGAAAGTGGCCGAAATACAACAAGTTATAAGTTTCTTAAATGCCTCGTTTCGAAAAAACACAGATAAATTATTTACCAGAGAAACAATCGAGATGCAGTTAGAATGGTGAAATTAGTCGTATACAATTTAAGAAATAAAACAAGGAACGGGGTACGAATGGAATTCCATGGCGATTGCGAAAGAAGCAGAGCGTTTCACTCGGCCGTACACGCTATAGCCCACTCATGGTTACTCCAAACTTTCCTTGAGCCCGGCTCTACTTTCAGGCCATTCCTCCGCCTCACGTGATTACAGCCTAACATACTCTAGAAAATCACTCTAAAATGACAACTCACCGCACTCGTGTGCACTCAGTTTAATGATATTTCGCATGCGATCTATTTCTTACCAGGCATTACCATAACGCCTATTTTAACCATACCTTTATTCGTACTAATTATAAATGAAATATTATAATTTATACATTAAATATAAGTAAAATTTCAATTCAACCGAAAGTAAGATACCTGTATATTAAAAGAAGTATAAAACTCTTGTGACGCATAGCATATTTAGGGAATGACTAAGCATGTCTTACACGGGGTGATTATTCAAAGGTTGGTTTCAAAAAGTGTGAAGAAACCGCGAATAGAGTATAACATTTCATACTAATGTCACAAATTACGTGAGAATACAGAGGGAAAACAGCCGCTTGTACCTCGGAATCAAGCAGAACACGCCAGCAAAATAGCGTCATTGGTCAGCAAAATGTTGGAACGCCATTCGCCAATCAGCGCGTGGTAACGTACTCGTCAATCGGCAGCTCAGCCAATAGGAAATCTTTCGCAGCATGCAGTAGCCCAATCAACCACAAGACCCGTTCTCGCTGCCTCACGAAGCCAAACAGAGTGTTGCAGAGTGTACTGGTTTTTGCTTTGTTCTGTACCTGGTTGTCTCCTCGTCCACGCGTCAGTAACATAGCACTGCAGCTGACGTCATGTCACGTGAATAACGGCTAGGGACACCTGATTTCCGACAAAATATTTTACGACCTATTTTATTGACTTACTAGCTTACCCGGCCACGCGTTACTGTGGCATAAAATATTTCGGTTCTATTCATTTCTGTGAAATTAATTGAAAGATGTATATGTATTTTCAAAATCTTTATTATTGAAGTACTTGTTCGTATACAATGTTTTTAGTTTTACCATCTTCCCCGCCTTTAAAAAAGTTGGATGGTTCAAACTGCTGAAATGTTCAAACAGACAGCTGTCAACAAAGGCGCTTCCTGACGCGAAAGCATGGTAAAAATGAGCTTTTTGTATATTTTAGTACCATTCGCAGGTAATACAGATAAAAAAGAAAGGTGTACGAACACTCGTGGGAACAAAAGGAAGGTTTAAAAAAAAAATGAAAATTGGTCAATTTTTTTCGGAAGTTATACGCATCCGAACAAACGGACACAACATTTATATATATATATATACACATATAGATTGTATTTCAAACATGTGTGCTCAGATCCACTTTCGTGGTTGTATGATTTCAATTGTGAAACATCTTAGGCATCTTACCGCGAAACACAGACGTTAAGTAACCTAATTATGATTAGCCCAGGTAAGCAAGAAAATGCCTCCTTACAAAGAGTGGTGGCTGATAACCAAAGGGATAGTCCAGACGAACGCTTAGGGAATTGATGTCTATCTCAGGAGGGAATTTTTTCGGAGATGTCTGGCGCCACCGGTAACGGGTGTCTCGCCACTTGCTAGCGATATATATGAATGATGCCCAATGACCGGAAGGGCTAAAAATGGAATAAGATATCAGACGAAGGTTGTCTATACGAAACTGTGTAAAAATGTGTGAGTTGACTGATGAGCACACAATCAAAGGTTAGATGATAAGGATGGAAGAAGATCGGACTCAGCTACATGTCTTCTAGGTGAAGGCCGCAGGTCAACTAACGAGCGACGGACACATCTCTGTCTTCGCCAATGTCTTGTTTATTAACTACTCTACAGTTTAATTTACAAATATGTAGACTCATTCAATTAAGCAGTATCAGAAGGCACTGTACCAAAGGAAGTAGTGACAATACACAAATGTACTGATATCGATTGTTTTTGTACTTAACACGTTTTCCCACAAACGTAATTAAATAACTCTTCCGAGCCATTAAATATTACTCTTCCGTTGTTATTATCCAGTCAGTGGATACGACACAGTTATTTTTTAAGTCCTATGACAATGAATTAATGCACTTTATATTGTGGCAAATTGAGCTGTTTTAAACTACATACCAGATCGTGTACATGAATATTCCTTGAGTTATGTAATTTAACGTAATGAACATCGCCTTTTCTTAGAGGTCACGTTGATTTGCAATAAAAATTCGTCATACAACATCCTTTATTTAACTGTCCACCAGAGTAAACCAGAATGAACACTTTTATTGTGGCAGTTATTGCAATTGTCCCTATTATTTCGCAACTTGACGTGCATTATTTAGATGACATTTTTTGTAGTATATCAGTTAAACACTAATATAGTTTGTATCTAATTGCTGCGCCAACAAAGTTTTTTTGTGATAAACGAAAACTTTGATCTCTGTCCAGTGTCACGACACTTTTATCTTTATCGTAGCCCAACATTCGGATGCAAAACAGAAGTGCAGCCGACGTCTGCTAAGTTGAATTTCGCGATAAACTTTTATCAGCACTAAGATAACAACATAGCAAATGGCCTAAAATTTAGTTCTTTAAGGCTTAGATTGCGGACTGGTAAACATATGTATAGAATTTTAAACATCCATAATACATTAATTTTATGTTTTTTTTACAAATATGTGGCGTATGTTATGTAGGTTAAATATGTTTCGCTGGCATCTACATTTCATATTTATAAATACAACTAACAAAGAAAACTTTTTAGCGACTGAAATGCATTTGTTATATGTACATTACAGCCTGTTGTATAAAATAGTTTCAGCCTCAAAAGAATTATATATTTAACAACAGGAAAGAAAATATTTTTTGACTTACCGTGGTGCGTAGATGTTTTAACTATCCTCTAAAATTCTAAACGCATTATTTTAGAATTACAATTTGTGTTTCTTGTGGAGTAAAAAACTGTAATCTAACTAGATTTAAGCCTTTACCTGCTAAAGTAGGGACATCTATAAATGTGTTTTTTTTTTTCAAAGTAAGATCGTCATAAATATAACACACATTATAATCTTGGAATTCAATAATTTTTCAACTGTATCATAAAAATTTACAAGACTTTTCTTTAGTATTTACAATGACGACAAAGCTATAACGCCACTTCAAAGGTATCAATAAGTAATACAACCTCTAAGCAGTATACTTAATTAACTGTATTTAAATATAATCTATAAAAAGTGGTTATTCCATAATAAATATCACGTAAAATAATATTATATACTTTTCTTTGAATTCCTCGATTAGTTATTTCTTTTATGAAACAATCTAGAAAATATGCAAATTATTTTTAAGCAATTAAAAATCCCGACGATTAAATTTTAATACATTGTTTTTTAAATGAAATATGTAGCGAGTAACCTTCTCGGATTGAGAAACAGAGGATTTTCTTTTGAGAACAGACTGATAACCACACTAAGCAGAGTAACTATACACAGTTATTTAGAGCTCTGGGTAAAAACGCTGTGAAGTTCATTTTTATAAAATATTTGACAGAAAATCTAATAAAAATCATAACCGATGGGGCTAATGTTTATTAAGAGAGTTATGCGCACTTGAAAATCATGAATTTAAATGATTTTATGAAATATTATTATAATCTACTTGATATAAAATATCCTTGAACAGTGTTTACATAATTTGAGATATTATAGGCGTATGTCTGTGCATATATGATATATATACACTGGTGGAAAATTCAAAATTAACTCTACATGATAATGATCACAGAGTCATACACCTATGGACAAAGGCTACAGTGTTTTGAACAACAATGTCAGTATCTTGTGTAGCCGCCTTTAGCGACGATGCAGTCCTGCAGTCGTGCGTAGAGACGATAATAAAGGTGTCGGGTGTCATCTTGGGGAATAGTGATCCACGATAATTCCACCTGTTTTTGCAATTGGTAAAGGTTTGTTCTTGGTATTGCAGACCACGCCAAACGCCGTCCCACCATGTCCCACACATGTTCAATGGGGGAGAGATCTGAGCGGCTCTTAACGAGGTCTTGAGAGCCGACGAGGGGGAAGTGAAGTGAGAATGAAGCAGCGTCAGATTGCAAGGGCGGGGGGAACGGGAGGTCAACGAGAAAACCCGCCGACCAGCGGCATCATCCGGCACGATTCCAATTTGCGAAAATCCGGGAATGACCCAGCCGGGGATTGAACCCGGTTAGCCTTGGTGGGAGGCGAGCAGTCTGACCGCTCAGCCACCGCGGGCGCAACTGGAGGCACGTCTGCAGAAGGCGCTGGAGTGAAGGGTGATTACTTTGAGGTCTGACGATATATGGCATTTAGCGTGTTTCTTTTTGTTTCTGACAATTTAAAACTGCAATAACTTTTTTGGTTATCTTGTAAATTAAGTCTGCAGGTGCTAAAACAGTGCGAATAAACGGAGTGATGGTTCACCTTAACCTAAATTTGATTCGGGCATCGGCTTTGTAGTGAAGAAGTGACCGATTCCTAAGGTTCATAAAATATAGTCTGTCACGCCCCATTCGTTTTCTTATTTTATCCTTTCGTACGTTTCTCATGTTCTTTCACCGAACTTGAAACAAAATGTATTACACTCTCGTTGCTCATTTGCAAACCGCACTCACACGCACGCCTTCTTGCAAAGTATCGTATAGTATTAACAAAATGTTCACATGTTATACACGAGGTTTCATTGTAACTATTTCCAACGGCGGATAAATAGATGTTACGAAGGTTCTTGACCCTCCCGCGTAAAAACTGTAGTATTGAAACTGTAGAGACGTACAGTGCACAACCCGGATGACCTCGTAGAGAGGCTGGTATGTCGAGTGCACGGACCAAGACGACCCCCGGACATCGACCAGTTACCATGCTCGCTTATTTCGCGAGTCTTTCTACACTGAAGAGCCAAAAAACTGGTATAGGGGTGCGTATGCAAATAACATAGAAATGGAACCAATCAGAGTAACGCGATGCTTTCGGCAGCGCCTATATAAGACAACAAGCGTCTGGCAAAATTGCTAGATCGGTTACTGCTGCTAAAATGGCAGGTTATCAAGATTTAAGTGAGTTTGAACGTGGTGTTATAGTCGGCGCACGAGAGATGGGACATAGCATCTACGAGGTAGCAAAAACATTTGGATGTTCGCGTACGACCATTTCACGAGTGTACCGTGAATATTGGGAATACGGTAAAACATCAACTCTTCGACATCGCTGCGGCCGGAAAAAAATCGTTAACGAACGGGACAAACGACGACTGACGAGAATCATTAAACGTGACAGACGGGCAACCCTTTCTCAAATTGGCGCAGATTTTAATGCCTCCTGCATACCTTCAGACATTAGTCGAGTCCACGGCACTTCTGCGTGCTCGTGGGGGCTCTACACGATATTAGTCAGGACTACCAGTTTTTTTGGCTCTTGAGTGTATGATGTGTGGTCTTTGGATTGGCGCTTGCGTAGTTCGTGACTCAGATGTAAGGTCTGAGCTTTATAATGCCAAGAAAACCTCCATAACTCAACGAAAGCGCGACCAGCTGTAACCTGTAGACAAGGATGACATAAAAGTCAGATGGCACTTTGCAACTTACACGCTAACCCCGAATCATTGCTCACCGAACGTCAGTTAAGAAGCTGTTACATACTGAAGGAGGAATTGAGTGGGAACTTTGTAACTTCTAATGGTATTAGAAGTCGCATCTTAGATACATAAATTGAAAGGGGTTTTTATTTCCTTCTTTCGTCCGTGCTTGAGATGGGGCTTTCAGTATTTTGTGCGTTATGATTTAAAAGTCACACAGCAAGCGTTTCGCCACGTGAAAGTATTTTGTGTCCATAAAAGAATGCGTATTATACAATTTTATCGCTATGCAAAATTTAAGGTCTAATTTAAGCCACGCATGAAATAGCTTCAATGCTTTATAATTTCAATTCAACGGTTTTGATTTACAAGTATATCACTGTTCACAGGTTCGCCGTTAAAACGAGTTAAGATCTTAATTACATTGGAGCCATTTTCACATATTTTCACTGATTTGGCTTAATTTTAACAGTTTCAAAACTTAGAGTGAACGGCATTCTGAGGTGAAGCTAGCCGCCTGTTAGGCTTTGATTTTGCCGCGTACGAAGGTGAAAATATTCAGCGCCTCATTTATACGTCGTATCATTCAGAAACACATTTCATCCAACAATACTGACGTAATTTTTATGACACTGTTTAATTTAAACAAATAATACGATTGTACAGGCAAATCAGTAAATTATTCCTACAAAATTGTTGTCAGTTTTATATCCCAAAATACTATCACAGACACACTCTGTAAAAAAATTTGTTTGATCACGAAAAATTCTTTTTAAAACGGTATCTCACACAAGTTTTCGGTAATGGAACTCTTATCGTGAAAGTGCTTCAAAGTCCCTAAGGTATTACTACAAAATATTTAGTTGCATATATTTTAACAAAATATTTTTATAGTATCTTTAGTACATTTCTAGTAACAATATGTGAAAGAAAATTGATAATTTGTAATCCAGTTTTCATCATCTGAATATATGCTAAATTTTGCTGAATTCCGCAGGCAAGAAACGAATGTTAGAGGACTTCTAAACCTGGAGGAATGCGCAGTTTTGTTCAATAAAGTGAAGTTATAGTGCGCGCATGCAGATACGGACGCCGAGGAGAGCAATTACGTTTTCACGTACTCCCGACCGACTCCACTACTTGAGTGTCATATCGGCGTGGCAGCACTTAAACACAGCTACGAAAACTGGCCGACGTCTCTCTTGCCTTCTTCATAAGGTGCTAGCCAGAGAACTATCGGTCGGTGAAGTTTCCAGGCCATATTCAGCTCTCAAATCTCAAATCTTGTGCTTGAGAATCAAGCGCTAGTTACAGACATCCAGTATACAAAGGCATGCATAACTGATCAAAATATGACCCACTTGTGCCTACCAGGCGAATTTGAAACATAAGATACCGGAAAACCACGTACAGTATTACAGTTTATTGATGCCAACAACTTGAATCCCTCTATCCCAGAGCCACCGCGGTCGCACAGTAGTCAGACCAGCCGCCTCACACCAAGGAGAGCTGGGTTAGACTCCCGTCTGGGTCTCCCTTATTTTCTCATCTGGGAAACGTGGCGGAAGTTACCGTTTTTCCTTGCCCTTGCGTTCCACCGCTATTGTATCCTCGCCTCATTTAACCCTCACCGGCGCTCGACGCCTTGCTTTGAAGTGCCGACCAAACCTCTCAACACTCGTCTCACCATTGCAACCACCACCATATGAATTTTAATGGGCCAATTCCAGCATTGGCCCAACAAAAAAACCACCAGATTAGGAAATGTCTGGGTATATGCACCTGGAATGGGATGTTTAGCACCTACCATACTTCGTAACGGCATAACGATATATCATTTCTACCCGTAAATCAGCATATCGCTGTTCAGCAAATTTACACTGAACAAGCCTAATTGAAACACCGTATACCAAAAAGTACAATATCTCCCGTTGTTGTAATTCTAAGCGTGTAATCCAGCATGAGATAAAAATATTCGCATGGTGCTTCATTTCCAGGTGATCCGGAAACTTAGGAATGTGAGACCACACGGTTGAAGTTAGAGAAGGAATAGAGTTGGCAAATAACATCAATTCTGGAAAATTATTGGTGAACAAACATCAACGTCAATAAATGATAATTGACCCAGTGAAAAAAAATGACTTGGAAACGTTCGGCTATGCTGGCATTCATCGAGCACATGCCACAATAAAGTTATAACCTGTCCCTTGTATATCTGTCACGTGAGAAAATGTCGCTTTCTATCACAGCCACGTATGCAGGTTATTGAGTTCTCGATCCCTAAGACGATAACTCGAACTCTCAGTTATGACGTTTAATCAAAGTATGAGTCGTGGTTCGAGTTGGCACGTGTGGAGATAGGCAATTTCGGGAATGACCACAGCAAAAATTTCTTGAGCTAATATATGACATCCGGAAGTGAATAATTCCATCAACTAGTTACAAAAAGCTATAAAATACATTACCCGCATTACTCAGTACCAAAGGCGAAAGGTTGGTAAGATAAAAAATTAAAGCGATAACAAAACTATTATATAATTCTTGAGCCTGTGTGATATGCAAGTGATTTCGTTATTACGAAATTAATTTTCGCTTTTGCTTACATTTGCTCCAAATAAGAGCGAAGATACAAAAAAAAAGTGTTTGGTTCAAAAAGCATGAATTTGACTTTTATGTAGCTGCGTTAGAACACTCCCGTACAACAAAGTGTGCAGTATTATCACACATGCAACAAAGTGTGCAGTATTATCACACATGCAACAAAGTGTGCAGTATTATCACACATGCATGGGTTCTATACATCATGTGTAAATACTTGCATTTAGTTGAACAGACAACAAACACATCGTATATGAAAATGGCATTCACTTTCGATAATAGTCGAGTTAGCACTTGCTTCTGGCCTTTCAAAAATGTATCGTTCGTGTGTCTATGATAGACTGGTATTGGTGGGCTGAAATATTGGAAACGTAAGAATGTAAATCCGCAGGTTAATAAAGAACTGAGGACTATTTTAGACTCGTATTCACCTCTGATATTATGTCGTGTATTGCGTATTTATAAAAATAATAATATTAGGGGACTGGGTTTTAATTTTTCACACGAAACGTGTGTAAACATAGACGTTTCCTCTTAAGGTGCAAGATTAATACAACTAGAAATATTAAGCTTTTTTTTTTTAACTCGGAATATCGCGTCGATTCGGAAATATAAATATGCAGCACTATTCAGGCCGTGAAGTGAATTTATATTAAGTTCATTAATAGGCAAAATGTTTCCTATTTCTGTAATAGGTGGCCTTTTTTCTCTCTTTAATTTAATGCATTTATGTATTATATATATATATAATAGCCAAATATAAACGGTGCAAGAATATCTTGGGTTTTTCCGTTGGAACAAATATTAAATATTTTATTCATGAAATGAGATTTAGATTCGTGAAGTGAGCTGATCGAATATTTTGTTAGATCCTCCCCCCCCCCCCATCTTTATCGGTTTTACACTAATTGATCACTGTGTATGTGGACGTGAAAATATTTCTAAGTATATGCATCAGCGGATGAAAGGACTCGTTCGTTTGGTTACGAAGATAATCATTATGACCCGATTCGGTTTATATTCCTAGCATTATCAGACCGGCCAACAAAGAATCGGGTGCAAAACGGTAGTTTTAAATACCTTTAAAATGCAACATGGTGTCTCTGTATGCCTGAAAAAGCAAGTAATTGCTGATACCAAATAAATATTTGCGCTCAATATAGTGTGTTGTTGTTTTTTTTTTAATACGTACAAATTTGTCGGAATTACGTGTTGCATTTTTTTTTTATGTTTTCGCCCTGGAAACGTGGCTGGCTCGTTATTCTGAAAGCCCGATGCTACGGATTCAATGTGAGAGAAAATGGCACAACTCTCTTCCTCTTATTATGAACACATAAATAATTTTTACTAGTGATTTTATTAGATTCTCGTAAAATTGTAACGTGAGTTTACATTATCTAGGTGGTGTGCAAGCTAAAATAATAATAAAAGTAAATTTTGTACCATTTTGAGACGGAGCGAGTTGCTAGGGCAAGCGGGAACAAGTATGGACTCGACCAAGAAACCATCCCGGCATTCACCTGGAGTAATTTTAAAATATAAATTCGGGCTGAACGAATTGAGTATCGAACCCGGGTCTCCTTGAACATGGGTCTTCCCGGGTGTTGACTTGTGCGTGCAGATATCTGTGTTTATTATCCTATGAATTAAAGTTGGCTTGTGTGAGAAATAAAACAAGTTGCTGGAGCGACAAGCCTCCCCCAGGCGGCCAGTGCGCTAGGGCAGAGTCAACACCTGGTGCAGCGCGGCTGGCCGTGTGCGCGAGCTCAGATTACGACTGCACGCGCCTCTCGTTTACTTCTGTAATGTGACTCGTGACCACTTCTTTAAGTATGCTTTTGTCTTAATAGTTTTTTAATGCACCTGTCAGTCTCGCCTGCAAATTAGAATATTTCGGGCTCTGAGTGTGTGTGCGTCTTTGTGTGTGTGTGTGACGTATGAGCAAGTGGAGAATGTACTTTTTTTTCCCTTATTTATTATTTTTACAGGCATCATAAAGTATATTTGGTATCACCGGAATTAATAAAAAAATATCACATTCTATTTTTATACAAAAAAAACAAAGGTGGAGATCGGGCCAGTATTTATTTACAAAAAATGCGTACATACAGTTAATTTTCTAGCATTCNAAAAAAAACAAAGGTGGAGATCGGGCCAGTATTTATTTACAAAAAATGCGTACATACAGTTAATTTTCTAGCATTCTAAAGGGATTAAAATATCTCTAAAATCTCCGTAATACACTGGCCGCAATATGTTCTAGTTTTTTTTCGCACTAGTGAAGTAATTCCCTATATGTCTCGACGAGGTCGGTGGGTGGTGAATGAGAGCTGTATGCGCATGTCTTTGCTGGAATTCGTATTGTGGTATAAATCTGCATGGTGAACAAGCATCTAGGGAATAAATGTATGTTTTATTTGGCGTAATTCATAAAGAGTGAATACTACTGACACCTGCTGGATAAGAGACCGCACATTTCACTTTTCATTTGGGTGAAGTCACGTAGAAGTGTGGTATGACTCTGTCGGGGAGGACGGGGGTGTTTTACCGCGGATCAGATATATCTCTTAATGGAGCGAGCGCATAAGAATGTATGAAAATACAGTAATTTGGTCTTCCGAAGGTAATGTGAGTGCCGGCAGCTCGCTTTGCTACTGAACCAACAGAATGAGCTCGTACCTACATCTCACCTGGCAGTGATATAGAGAAATTAACACCACCTATGTGTTGAAAATAGAATCCAATATGGTGGGCGCTAACAGCACTACCTATTTTTTAAAAACATAAACAAATATGGCTGCTGCCTGGTGGCTAAATAGGCAGCTCGCCTGGTGACCAAATAGGTAATTAATAGATGTTGAAAATATAAACAAATGACTTTTTTTTTTTTTTTTCAAGATGGTGTGTTGAGCATAGGTAAGAGAGAACGTCAGCTCGCCTGGTAGCTAAATTGAGAAGTTAGCACTGCCTGGCGGGTAATTTGGTAATTAACACACTAGCGCCACCTAGGAGTTGAAAATGTAAACATATAAAATCCAAGATGGCCATCTCCAGCAATTTATAAACAGATGACAATAGAAAAACCCACCGAGATGGCTGCATACGACGGAATGATCAATGGCGGGGGGTTTGGAGGGGGTTGGGGTAGTTGGGCGATTAAATATATTGGAAGGGGTTGTGTAAATGCGACTAATTGGTGGAACGAATATGAGTAACTGAAGATGGAGGGTTGGGCAATTGGGCAATTAAATATATTGGAAGAGGGTGTGTTGGAGATGGAGGTCTGCCGACTAAACAGTCAATAGCAATTTGCGAGGGTCAGTTGTCTGTTGGGTGGGTGCTGAGGGTCACCTTTGGAATTGTAAGTTTTTTAAATAATTTGTTAATAATAAAGTTGTTATAATTTTACTAACAAATTGTTAATAATTTTTATATTACATTTTTAAATTAATTTTTATGTATTAATATATTTTTGGATTTTTTGCGTTTTCAAGGTCAAAGGTCACCAGGTACAAGGGCAAATGTCACTGGGGTTAAGTTCAAAGGTCATTTTCAATGTCACATTGATCCAAAATGGCCTCCGGCCGACCGGAATGACAGAACACGAACTGCTCCGACCTCCCTGTCCCTTTTCCTGATTTGCCAGAGTCCCCACAATCCCTCTACTCTGGACACAAAGAAGTTAGCATTGATACGGAGAATTTTTAATCTCTTCGAATAAGAAGCGAATGCGAAAATGCTAACACCGTTATGATGGGTCGTTAAAACGTTTTGTATAGAGTCATCAATAACTGTGAGTTCATATTTACCCAGTTTACGGTCACTATTACCAAAGCATTATTAGTATTAAAATGGTGGCAAGTCATTTCACAAGAATATAAAATGCTTAAAACTGTAAGAATGGTGAGAAAGTCCATTCTGCAAATCGTTTTGTCGTGATAAATGCAGTATGCGTTTTGGTCGACGCGACAACTATTCAAGTCGAAAGACTCGGAGAGTGAGACAATGACACACGTGATATTTTTAGGTGACCCAAGAAGCAATCCCTTTATAGAGCGAAGTTTCTTTGACATATGTGTAACATATGTTTGTCGAATGTATTATGCTTGACGATGTTGGTGTGTTTGGTGGTTGTGGTAGGTACCTTCGACGAATGCAAGATGGTCGAAGAATATGATTGTAAATTATGGTCTGATCGAAGAGTGTGGTATATCTAGTTACTGCAGTATGTTGGGAGAACGAAGAAACTTGTGAATAAAGCGAGCTTAACTGATGAACTGCAAAGAAGCTGCAGCAAGTAGACACAATATTAGATCCAAATAACATATAGCAATGGCATATTCTTGGCATAGGCTACATTCTAAATGGGGAAAATAATGGAATTGATATTCTTGTGATGATATATAATGTTCTTACAGTGTAAAGTGTCAGTAGTATGAAGAAAATTAAATATGGCAATGGACGACCCAAACAAACTGGTTTGAGGTCTTTCTCATTTCGTTACACTGCAAAAATTTAAACAGTGTTCATAAACGAAATATTTTACATTCTTGAAAAACAGGAGGAAAGAATATATAACGAACAGGCAAATTATAAATCATCGGTAACTTTAACAAAGCTACGACGAGCCATAATTCATCTCGATTAATTTTTGTGGCACACAAAAATAAGTGAGAAAACGCCATGTAAAGCCCAGTTTCGAATAAACAGTGCGCTTATTTCTTGTAGCCTGGACTGCTCGGCTCGTAGTCATAGGGTTATAACTCAACAATCAAGCTTTTATTGGATCATTTTCCAACCACAAATATGTATAGGACTCAAAGCGAAATTTTTTAGGAATGTTAAGGTGTTGTTTGAGATAGTTTGAGAAATGAGACATATTTGAGGCATGCGGAATCTTGATAAGGAAGCTTATCTTCAAGGAACACTTGAGGTTTTAAGCTTTGTTTCTGTATGGGCGCCGAATGTATAAGATGTGAAATACCGACCAATTATATAAATAATTTCTTAGCCAGTATGCACTAAAAAACAAAGAGGGAAGAAGTATATGGGTAACGGCTAGAAATAAATAGTTCTTACGCTAAACTTTGTTAACGTGAGTTTTGTTTTGTTGTTTTTTAAAAACAAAACTTTCTCACTGGCATATTATAACACGTATAGTCCAGTGCTCACGAAAAGGCGAGGCTCTGGAATTCGGGCAGGGTGGGGGGTGGGTGAGC
>NQII01000381.1:386042-424856 GCA_002778355.1 Clitarchus hookeri | reverse complement strand
TGGGTGGGCTCGGTGGGCTGCAATGTCGCCACCTTCGTCTCTAGCCTGTGCTACCAGTACTAAAACTATCATACGACATGTATACAAACATACTCTATAATGGTATGGTATACGCCTCAATTTTTTTTTTTAACAATTCCTTTAAATTCGCTATTTTAGGCGCCCGTCTGCGGGGTGTGCGAAATGTTTTGCATTGTGTTTGATGTACAAATTTTTAAAGCAAGCTATTTATTGTACATGTTCGCAATCTGTTCCCGTACCAAAATTAATCACATTTCCCAATAGTTACATTTTTCAAAACATATTTCACATTACCGACACTAATTGGAAGACTTTCAGCATGGCCGAAAACAACATTTTCAAACTGTTTTAATTTAAATTGTTTTACTTGAATACCTTCGAAACAACTTTAGTCACCTGCAAACAATTTTGATGGCACAAATTTAGGGCGAAAACAGTTCAGATCAGGAACTCATAAATTTAAAATTCTCTTACGCTTACCTCAAACAGTGGATGTTGTTGTTCGGTGATAATTTATTCACTTTCGGGAAGTGGCAGCGCCAGTTCCGATTCGGAAGAGGAAAATTCGTCGTCAGATGACACTCGAGCCACTGGAGTCACGGTCTAGGCATATCACAAAACTGTCTATTGCGTCTTCCACATGACAGTCCTTTTGCCAGTAGTCTGCTTCTATATTTTGGACATGCGAACAGTATCCTTGCCAGTCTTCTTCAGCGATGGAAGATATTGCTTCCGTCGTGATTTCCATTAGCTTTGTTAACGACAAGCTAGCAGTAATGTTCTTTTCCCGCAATAATCTCTTTGTTTTAGACCACACTATTTCAATGGGATTAAGTTCGCACATATAAGGAGGAAGTCTACGAATATCGTGTCCGTGCAGTGTTAAAAGTTGGTCAATGCGAAATACTTTTTCAGGATTCCTGTTCTGCGCAATTTAGTCGAAAAGCTCTGTTTTTTGCATTTCATGAGTAAAGGGAATGTTGTTATTGGTCAACCATGACTCCATTTCGTTTTTCACTGCATACTTCGATGGGGGTTTATTTTCTTGCACTGCGTAGTAAGGCGCATTGTCCATAATAACAACACACTTTTCCAGTAGGTTTGGCAATAGCTGATTATGCATCCACTTTTCGAAGTTCGCAGAATTCATCTGCCCATGGTAGTCCCCCGTAGCTCTGCCTGCTGGAAAAATTAGCAGTGCATTTTCAATGAATCCAGTTTTAGCACCTGCATGAACAACAATTAAACGGTTCGAAGAACTGCTGTTGGTTAACACACCACGTTCAGTATCACTTTGCCAACATTTGTTAAATGTGATGTTGCTATCAACCCAGGTTTCATCAATGTAAATTATGGGGCGCCCCTCCATTCTGTAGTGGAGAATTGATTTTAAGTATTTACAATGCCAGTGGATAATGTGCGCTCTTTCCAATAATATTTTTTGATAACTGTTACACCGTTTCCATTTAAACCTAATTTCTTTCAGTATCCGCCTGAGCGTATGAACACCCCATGGAAAATCAATTTTTTCTCTCAAAGCAACGAGAAGCTTAGGACATGTTTGTACTCTTTTCTGTAGTAAGTAAAAATCATGAGTGACGTCTCTGATTGCTCTCCTATCAAATGAGTCATCGTGCACATTTATTTCATGCGGACGCTCTCGGTGTTTGCCTGGTGTTGACAGCGAACTGTTACAAGCGTCGGCACCTTCTTTGCGAATTCTGGAAACACTTCTCATATAAATTTTAATGTATTATGATGCACGTAGATTGGATTGTGATAATAAATGCTTTATTTGATCTTCAGTAGCTTCTTCGTGACATTTATTTATCACATGTCTGATCACCTCCCTCGCCTCGCTGTGTATAGTTTTCTCTTTCTTCCTAGACTGCGCAATAATATACCGCCCTGATATGCACGCAACCGACACTAACTCGTGACTGACTTCCAGAGTCATCTTTTGGGATGACTAGTAGCGAGGTGACCCGTTACTGTGACGGCTGGTTATACATGTGGTGGTGGGGTGGCAAGGGAGGGTTTGCGGCCCCAACCACCACCCCACCACACAGCCTTGCCTTCTCTTCAGCTCACTGCTATACTTGGCGGGACTCGTGGGTACACCTTTATTCAAGAGGGGAAGAAGAGGTGGTTAATTCCTTGGGGTCCGGCCCTCTTCGCCTCTTCAAGGGGCTCGGGTATATAATTTTTTTAAAGGTATTTCTGTCGCACTTCAACTCAGAATTACTAGGAACATGCCGTCACGTAGGTGTTAAAAAACAGTGGCATTGAGTTTGTACGCCTCATTTGTTACCAATGAGGACATTCATATTCCTTATACTAAGGTGTCCACGCCAACTGCTACAACCAAATATTGATCCATTTTAAACGCCTAAATGCGAAAAATTTCGTGAACACGTCTAATTTCGCAACCTGCAACCTCGAACTCTATGTTTACTTGCTTTTAAAATGAAAATTATATGTTGTACAAATGAAATATTATTTTGATAAAACGATGTAATCTGAGAAAAGTGATACCCGATTCTGCAGATATTATCAAAGAGTAAGTCAAAATTAATGAAAAACCAGAGCGCGAATCGGCCTATGACGCTGCACCCAACTAAACATTCTTATAAAAAAAGACGTTGTTTGTTATTAGAACTGAATACACCTTACAGCAAATATCAACTGCAAAATACTACTCTGTCATAGTCAATGCAAACCCCGTTTCAGCGCATTTACAACAGTGTTCGTATTGAGCTATGTTTACTTAAATTTTGAATTGGAAAGGTTTTATTAACGTCCCCCGGGGTTATGTCAGAAGGTTTATCAGGGAACGGCATAGCAAATTAACTTACGATCTAACTTAAACTAACACCCATGCCTTACGTGGGATTCGAAGCCAGAACCTCCCTCACCGCAAAACGGTGGCGCACCAACCGACCGCGCCACGGGAGGTCGGCTCAGTTTACTTCAAAGATGATAGTAGCCAGTACAACGTTTTTGAAATACTTTTATCGTTGGCAAGTGCAACCCACCGGTGCATCAATTGCAGAAAAAATAATTCAGAACCTTTTTTTTAAAAGAAAAACGTATAACTATAGGAAATTGTGGTGTTCAAGGTTATGATAATGGAAGCAACACTAGCTGTGAGTATAAAGGTACTCAATTCCACAAACGGACGGGAAATCCACTCGCTATCATCTCACCTTGTGTCTGTCACATTCTTTCTGAATTATTGTCTTGTATATGCATTCGAAAATTGTGCTAAAATAGTTAATTTTTTATGTTTTTATTTTAGTAATCCAGAAATTATTTGCTGTCAGAGATGGAAGATACTGAGAAACAAAAATTTGGAACTCTCTGCACAGCATGTCCAATACACTCTGGTCAAGTTGGAACTCTCTGCAAAGCATGTCCAATACACTCTGGTCAAGTTGGAACTCTCTGCACAGCATGTCCAATACAGGCTGGTCAAGTTGGAACTCTCTGCAAAGCATGTCCAATACAGGCTGGTCAAGTTGGAACTCTCTGCAAAGCATGTCCAATACAGGCTGGTCAAGTTGGAACTCTCTGCAAAGCATGTCCAATACAGGCTGGTCAAGTTGGAACTCTCTGCAAAGCATGTCCAATACAGGCTGGTCAAGTTGGAACTCTCTGCAAAGCATGTCCAATACAGGCTGGTCAAGTTGGAACTCTCTGCAAAGCATGTCCAATACAGGCTGGTCAAGTTGGAACTCTCTGCAAAGCATGTCCAATACAGGCTGGTCAAGTTGGAACTCTCTGCACAGCCTGTCCAATACACGCTGGCCTGCAAGAGTTGAGTGTGTTAATTTTTTTGCTTCTCATCTTTCCGGAACAACGAAAGCTTCTTGATTTTAATCTCGCGCAGGAAATACGAAATGAACTGAATTGTATTGGGAATGACTTGGAAACGTTTGTGTATCAGTAAGGCTTCTGTTTCATTTAACGATTTAAAGACTTAACTTCTACAAAATTTACGAGTTTAGTCAGGGGTGCTCACTAATAAACAACTTTTGAGTGTTGCTCAAAAATGTTTTTTAAGGGGGAGGTGGGGAGTGTTAGGAAAGTGGTGTGCTTTAATGTCAAAACCAAGGTGGATGTCAACACTGGCCTGCTACTACGCTACAAAACTCTGCCCGCAGCGCAATCCTGCAGGACTAGCGTCGTAATATGAAGTGGTAAAAGGGCGGCAATATTTGGGTTACTGAACACCCCGAAAATATTTTTGGGAGTGCTCAGAATGTAAAACAACTATGCAGTCGATGCATAATCGGTATAATTTTGCAAGCAAGAGAGGCTACACTCGATGTCGAAGTCGAAATATACAGCACGTGAATGCAAATATTACACAAATAAGAAATAGCTGGGTTTCGATTTGGAATTAATGTAAATTTGTTGCCAACAACCTTAATGTATCACCTGAGTTAAACTTGCAGGTCAGAAGGAAAGAATGACGAAATAATTTGCAGATAAATCTCTTACTGAAAATAATTTTTTAGATGCAACTTCTGAAAAATATTTTTAGTTTTCAATTTACTGTTAGATGATGTCATAGTAAACTTGACGATTCGTTATGAGACAGCCATCGAACTAAGTGCCACTTTCAGTATATCGTGGAAATATGCAGAGTTACAACAAGAGCAAGAAAGTGAAAATACAATAATACTTTGTGTTAAGTATCGTGAGGATGTGAGTTGGGACATCTGTAATTATTCATGTTTCCAATGGGACCTAAAACTCTTCCTCCTGTTGATTCGTGGAACAGGCTGTGTGGAAAGAAACTGGGCACTTCTTTGTCGCACAAGGATAACGCTAGTTTAAGACTCTGACAAGGATTAAGGATGTAATGAGGTTTAAAATGTGTCAGGAGCGACTGACCAAACTGGGAAAGTTAGTGGTGAAATCAAATCTTGGAAGAAAATTAGATTTAAACTAGACCTTTGAGTCATTTGCAAGTTACAAAGCTCATAAAGCCCCATTCATAACATTTTAAATTTCAATCACTTTTGCTGTACTTTACTGAAATTTTATGTATGGCTTTGTTCGCTTTGAAAAAACGTGAATTTTTTATAGAATTTATAGTTAGTTTAATGTAAGATTTTGTTCTCTAAGCTGATTTTGTTACCAGAACTGAACAACTGGACACAAGCAAGCATTTTATTGGGATTGTTTCAGTGTTAAAAATATCTGCAGTGTTAATAATAGTGACGGTCTTGTGCCTGACTGGCTATCGCGGGCTGCGGAAGGTCATCTTATAGGGCCGGGAAAACTGCGCGCTGCCTCGTCAGAGCTACACTTTCCATGAACACAGCGTGATTAAGCTCAGACTGTACCCACAGACACACGCATCAGCGCTTATACTCACACACAAGCATCACCCCAGTTATAATACTTTGCAGCAGAGAATACCAGCCCATGTTGACACCTCGCCATTTCCGTTATTTTCATTTGGTTCAATTAATAATGAATATTATTAAAAATGACAAATGAATTCCCATGAATAGTCTAAGGCAGAGCTGAATCTTATGTTAGTTCTCATATACAGTTTACATCATTATAGAAAATGTTTCTCCGCAAAAGCAAAAGTTGAAAGGAAAAAAAAACGCAAAACTAGTTTGGTGACTGACGAAACTTAGTTTACTACAAAAACTGTAATCTTTTGTAATTTGAAAAAAAAAAATTGAAACCGGAGGCTTCCGAAGGTATATCACAACAATAAAAGAAAAGTATTTAGTATATTTTATATATAACGTTCGTTCAGGTACAAAATTTTTTTTTTATTATTTCTAGATTAAAATAAATAATTTTGCTGCAAAATTATAAAAAAAAAATATTAGCCGGAAGACCAACTTAGATAGCAGCCTGACCAATATGTGGAGCCCGGAAAATTTCGCGAATAAATTTCAGAACAAGCTAGATTTAAAAACATTTTGACTTCAGTTTCTTTCTCGAATTAATGAAAATGTTTAAGAAACACTCTGGACGACCACGAATCAATAGGAAATTTGCAAGAAAATAAAGACAGAACCAAATTTTCTGTGTTAAATTCATTATCTCCGTGTTATACAGTTTTATTACATATACTTTAGTAGTATTAAACTGATTAACCGTTGTCACAAAGTAATGTGAAGTTTCCTAACATATTTAATATTTTGCAGTATATCTGGAACATGCGGGTATACTGAAATGCATAATGCTGTAGTTGAATTACAATAACCGAACTTAAGTAATACAAATGATAAGTAATGCCCCTCGGCATGAGTTCTATACGCAAGTGTTGGGAAGGGTGTGTAGAGACTTAACGCTAACTTAAAGGTAGCACAATACACACAATAGCACGACCTGAGGTATGAAGTTTGCCGACGTCGTTCCCCCATATTGCTGGCCAGTGGGGCAATGTTGTCGGCTTGTGCGGCTCGATAAACCCTACAGCTTGGCTTTTGTATTCTTAAATATTCCGTGGGCCGCGGTGGTGTAGTGGTTAGACTGCTCGCCTTCCACAAGGGTGAACCAGGTTCGGTTCCCGGCGGTCGCTCCCGCATTTTCGCTCGTGGGAATCGATGCCGCTGATCGGCGGGTTTTCTCGGGGATCTCCCATGTACCCCGCCCCTGCATTCCGGCGCTGCTCCATGAATATACGTCACCCTCATATGCTCTCAAGACCACGAAGCTAAGAGCAGCCCATATCTCTTCACTCTCCACTTCTGTGACTCAACTTATAACCGTCAGGCATCGAATCCGCACCGCTGTGTTCAAGTAAATCCGGCGAGGAGAAAATGTATCGGTTGGTATGCAACAAGTAGTTCAATACCACGGAGACATACCGGGCACATTTTCCCCAGTCGATGGAAAACCTTCACTCAAACGTTTAAGTTATTTTGAAATGCGTATAAATGAATAAATTTATCAGAAATGCAAGATTGAAATAACACAGGACTGGCGTAAATACGACAGCTGTAGCAGTGTGGAAATACGTGATACTAAAGATAAGGTGCGTTTGCGACACTGTTCACACTTTGGGCGCGAGCTAGTAATTATAGCCACAATATCATTTCAATTAACTAACTGAAAAAACTCAACAATGTAAAGCAATATGACACACAATTTTTAAAAATAGATTTATATTTATTAAATCTAAAATTACTTGAATCTTTCATACGGCGTGACTTACTTCGAGACTTTGGTTTTGCTCGCGTACTGAGTACTGCCACAATTTTACTTGAGTGTTCACGCTTGATTTCATCGCGGAAATAATTGCACGCAAGCTGGACTTTAATACCCTACTTGCACATCTGTAGTTCTCCTTTAGTATTTGGCCACTTGTCCTCGAAAGAAGATACTCCGGTACTTGAATGAACACATTAGAATTGCGTTATTCCGGTACTGGATGTTTATGATGCATGGCCAAGCACCTAAAACGCTTTAATGGTTCTGTTTACAAAAAAAAAACATTATAAAAATAACACAAAATGTTGTTTAACTAACTTGTAGACATCACTTGTGAGTACTATTTACTCGCATAAAAATTTTAGATGGCATAGTTTTTACACAATGGCCTGTTAGTGTTTAAAAACTAACGTAATTACAGAAATTGGATATCTCACATTAAAATTAGATACCAAGGAATCTTTAAAATCACGCAATGAAATATTTTCGCACTTTTCAAAACCTTGTTTAAAATAAAGTTTTTGGTTTGTAGCAGTCTATGATATTTTGTGAAATAAGATTTGCTAAGCAAAATGAATTAAGAAATGACCTCTCCGTCACCTTTGTTAAATTTTCTGTAAATTATTTCGTTTGTTTAAGTTGTAGGTCCCAAAAACACAAAACCTGTAATTTTGACATGCCATAATGCAAAAAAATAGTAATGTTTACAGGCTGAGCAGAGTTTCGTACAAGTGTTAAAACAATTAATCTTTCGTGATTAGCAGCCTTTAAGGCCATCCAATCGCGAAAGTGGATGCAAGCTAAAGTGTTTTTGCAACACAGCTAGACAATAACATTGGGTGTCCCACTCATTCGCACAGACAGACGCACAAGGCACAGTGGGTGATATCAAATATATTTGTTATTTACTTCCCTTGATTTCTTTGAAAATAAAAAAAAAGCATCTACAATAATGTACACTGCATCTGCAACTTACGTAACACTGCCATAAGATTATCTGAACTATTATCGTAGACATACGCCATTGCAACACTTCGTTATAGTCGCAGAAACGTAAATAAGTATACATAAAATAATGAATTAGTAATAAAAACGCGCCAGAGATGGCCGTCATTCAAACATCACTTTGCCATAAGACATGGGGCATTCGTAAACGTGTACTTAATATGCCTCGGAGCTATTGGCGATCGTCAACGAACGCACATCTCTTACACACCAACTCCGCTGCAGCGTGGCGCAACTGGCGAAGCTAATACATTCAGTCCCCGAGTCCAAGTTCAAGGACATCTATCACATAAAGGATATGCACGGCTGGCCTGTATACAGAAAGAAAATACTTCAAAACTCACCGAGAGTCTTCCTCGTGGGCAGGGACGGACTTAGGGCCCCTAGGCAATCAACAAAATAACCTCTTTTATTTTATATTTGATTAACGTTTTTTAATTTAGAAAATAGACAAGATGAACGATATAGTGAGTGAATTAAGTCTCTCCTCCTCTGTCGTAGATCTTAAGTAATTCTTAACTCTCTTTAGCGCTGAAAATGAAACCAGTTTGTCCCCTAGCCAGCCCCCCCTCCCCCGCGAAGCTAGTGCCCTAGGCAGGTGCCTTGTTCGCCTAGGCGGAAGTCTGGCACTAGGCGGGAGCCTTAAGAGGACTTCCTAGTAAAGTAATTGTCTGTGAAACAAGTGCTTGTGCTTACACGAGTATCTCGGTAAATAAATAGTCTAGGAATGCAACATTTTTTTTCCAGGANGAATTGAATCCCGTATCACCTGGCAGAGCACGTGTAGTTCAATGATGCGAGAAGCAATCACGAAGTAAGTACAGTACATAACAAAACATTACATGATAGCAATATTTGAGTTTATACATGAATGCGTGGTTGAACGTCGCGTCTGATGACTGTTGCAAAGTATATTCATGTTTGATCATAACTGTACATTCTGGGTGCACGCAGCAGGAACCAATAAACACGACGGAACCGTCATCTCTAACTCTACGTGCATCTCTTCATTTTGACTGCGCCGATGCGAGTTAATGAGAATTCTGCTGTTGACTGTCTGTGGCTCATCTGCAAACAACTACGGCTGGTATTCCAGAACGTTCTTATAAGGGTTTTGGTACAGATTAAGCCAGTGATTCCCAAAGTTCTGTGAACCGCGACCCATTAAAAAATGCCAAAGTTCAGGACCCGCTTTAATGCCGTATGCGAGAAACGTACCGTTACGCTGTTCCATCATGTTTACATTGTATTTCTTACGTAGCGTAAGGAAATTAAGAGTAGTGGGATTAATAAAATAGTTTGAAAAGTTGAAGTATTTAAGAACAATTTTAATGAAAAATATACCTAGTCAAACAGCATTACAAAATGTGTTATATTAATTATTTAGTTTAATAATCATTTTGGCCGCGAGTGGCGGCGGCGGGGGTCGCATTCACTGCGTACTCTGCGTAGTATTTTACGTCTGATTGACAGTTGTATTGCACGTGTGTAGGTTCTCAATTATAACATTTATAACTCATGCATATAATGATGTATGAAATTATATTTGTCGCGGCCCACCAAATTTTACTCTGCGACCCACCAGTGGGTCGCGACCCATACTTTGGGAAATACTGTATTAAGCCATATCCATGCCTTATCGGTATTCCAGAACGTTGTAATGCTGGCTAAGGTCTTAGTCAAGCCACGGCCGAAGCTTTAATTTTAAAGCTCCAGTTTGGGTGATTTATCCTTGGCGCAAACGAAACCTACGCATGCGCAGAGCACACATAATTTTGCCGGAGCCGTCTGCGTGACGAACATACATGAACGACGAGTCCAGACCGATGTACGTCACGATGAAATTATTTATCTAAAAATTAGTAAACCAGCACAATTAAGTTGTTTTGTGAATAAAAGTTAAAGACGGCATGGATATTGTGTAATATGTACGACATGTTTTAGAGGCTTCCGTCATTACAAACTACGCAAGACACGTAATAGGGGAACTCAATTTTTATCATTTATTCTGATCCACCTATAATGTGTTATGTTGGCGTAACTAGTGACGTGTTCGGCAATCACGTAGGGGAATCGGGTTCGATTCTCAGTCTGATGCGAAATCCTTTAAGGTTTCAAAATTAACTTCATATTTTTACACGTATTATGTTGAATTAAAATCTACGTATTTTAAAAATGCGCTAAGTATTAAAATATTTAACGGTGGCTTGTTAACACTACGATATAATGGAAATTATTTGAAAATAGGGCATTTTTTTTTTGGTAATAACTACATCTCTCTGAATTTATTCGACAAACCGACTATTCACGTTCGAAATGCATTTTGCGTTTCTCTATTATTTGAAGACCTTACTTTGCAAAGAAAATAGTATAAGGTGAGTGCAAAAATAATTATATTTGTGAGTCAGCCTACTGCATCCTCAGTAGTGGGACGAGTTAAAACTTGGACGTTACGTTGACACAAATGACGACATGGCTTGTTTAAGAAGTGTCCGTAAAATTACGGAAAGTACTGGTTACAAATTATCCAGACATCTTCCTGAAATTACGGACTCTTATTATTTTCAATAATGTTCTCTTTGTAAATTTCACATAAATCTCCGTGAATTCTTGAAACGTGTCTATATACTTGCAAGTTTTTATTAAAACTGCTCTTTATAAAAAAGGGCAACAAAAACGTTTTACTTTCGTTATGTGGGCGTTTCACTGTGTATAAAAATGACAGTAAAAAAGTTCAAAAATTTTTGTCCGGTAGCGGGATTTGAATTCGGAAAAAAAATTTTTGCAGTCCATCATCTTATCCACCCACCTGGCACACTTTTGCAAGAAGTAGTATTGTATATAAGGGAGACACATGCAGAATGATACATGTACACACTTCGGTCATGTTAGAGTTCTCGCGAGTTTATTTTATTTCAGCTTTACAAACAGGAATAAGAAAAATAGTTTTTTTCCCGTAGTGTATTTTCCTGTATATAACAGAGAAATGAAACAAAGCTTTAATATTTTGTATCCTGTAGTGGGATTGTAACATGATTCGACAAATTAACACTCTATAACTGGAACCACCCACATAGCACAGGATATCCACTAGATATCCCAATTACATCCGCAATATCTTAAAGTCATCTAAGTCCTGAAGTGAATCTCTTCAGGATATCCGTTTCATATCTAGTAGTAGATATCAGTTCGTACCACTTCCTGGATATCCATTAGATGTTGTAAAATATCAAATTATTTTAGCAAGTGTCTAAATCTAAAGATATCCATAGGATATCCAGAATATCTATAACCTTGTGTGTATATTGAGTGAACATTTGGATATCTTTTGGCAGTCTTTTGGATTTAACTGCTATTCCTGGATGTCCCTGGATATCCAGAACGTCGGTGGGGACATCCATTAGATATTCCTTGGAGGTATGTGTGCTGTATGGGCACTCACCTACCACACCTTTACACGAAGTACTGTATTTCGTAAATATTGATTTTACACGAGAGTGATGAACGCGTCTCTCTTAGTTTCAAGTCGTGTTAGAGCGCTAGCTACTTAGTTTTATTTGCGGTTTATAAAACGAAGTAACCAAAAAATAGTTTTATTTTCACTGTGTGCGTATTTCACTGTGTATAAAGAAGGTTTTGTCCTGTAGCGAAATTTGAAAAGTAATAAAAAAATTGGCACTCCTTAAGTGGTTTACCACACACCTACAACTATTTCACACGAAGTAGAATCCTGGAGATGGGATTTTACACGCTTCAGGTATCATCGGCATTGTTCGTGTTTCAAAGTCGAAGTCATAAGAATACGAAGATCTTCCGCATTTTATATTTACCGAGCTCATTTCCGTGATTCGTCAATACGGATTGCCTTTCTGTATAATAACTCTACATCTCCGTAAAAGTTTCCGTAAATCTACAGAAATTTCTAAGAGTGTTGACGCTGGCTGTCAGGAGTACCTGTCCCCCCGTGTGAAACTCGAAGTTACGTTAAAAATATTGTATATGTTGTGTTTTAAACTATTTGCATGAGTTACAAAGTTGTGTCTAATGTTTCGACGTTTTAGTGGAGACTTTCAGCGAGTGTCGTGTCGATTGCAAAAGTGATGTGCGTGCTTACAAAATGGCGTAGACCCGTTGAGTAATCTTGATTTCATACGTGACTGCGATAACTGCAGTAACAACGTTTACATATTTTAACCGTGAACGGCTGTTTCGACTGTAGTAATGTTTTAAAGGTCACGTATGCATGTGTATGCCTATATCACAACTTTGTAACGTTTCCCGTCAGGTTTAAAACACAATGAATTATTTGCCTTGGCGTGTCTGTGATTTGAACACGTGCCACGGCTCAACAAGTTGCAAAATATGCTAAATTCCAGCCAGTCAAATTGATACAATAATATTACAATTAAACTGGCGTATGCAGTAGAAATTAGTTGAAATGTGTATTTCTGGGAACATTTAATACTGCACATACAGTATGCCAGTACAGAAACTTTCTTGAAACTCAGGGGCGAGTGACAAATGTTTAATACCAGGACCTAAAATAAGGTTATGTATTCAGTTCCTATGCTACGTAGAGCACAAATGAAACACTGCATTCTTGTTCAGTCTTATTGCATTGGGGTTGTGAACTTGATCTACGTTCCATTTTATCCCTTTTAGCTGTGTTGACTCCTGCTTCAACAATGCAATACAGCTGAGACTTGCAGGACCGCTAATTATCGTAGATTTATTAGTATGAAGATATGTATAATGTTGCAATTCTGATGTTTAAATGTATGCGCGCTACTTAAAATGTACGAATATAATTTCTAAATTACAGGCACGAAACATGCCATGATATGTTCCATAAGTTTTCACGCAGTAAAGAACAAAACAAATATATCACGTCAGAAAATAAAAATAATTATAGCTTTTATTACTCTATGCACAGTTATTTGGGTGTCTGTAATAACTGGCAGCGCCACAGATAACGTAATAAATAAACCATGCAAGCATTTGTTTTTCAAAGGCTATTGTAAATAAACATTTGACACTTTAGTGTGGCTTTCAGTTGTTCATAGCCTCCCACAGGACGGCGAATAACAAACCATGACACATCCAATACCTTCTCAGGACGTAGAGAAAACGCGTTCAGAAATACGTTGCGTGAGTTAAGGATTAGTCGTGGCTTTTCTATCGCCCGAGATGGTAGCACATATGTAAAGCCAAACTGAACCTTCTGGAATACCGGCCTAAGACATGTAACGTCCAATAACGAGCAAGTGAAACAGCGCAGCGCATTGAAAACTTCACTCCTATCATCAGATTGTGAAGATGGAGCCAAATAAGTGAAAGCCAGTGAAAATGTTTGCACTACTAATCAGTGCCAAGTAACCGATTAATATGATGGCTGAATTTCAATGATTTATACGCGATTCCCACTGAATGTCGATAATTTCGCCAGATTTTTTTCCCCAGTTCACTTTCTTGAGTTGCCTGTCAGTAGCAGCTAGTGTACACACTTGGGCACACTGGTTTGAAACCCAGTGTGCCCAAGTGTGTACACTAGCTACAGGGAAGTTATTTTGGGTCGGCCCTCTACACGGCGAACGTCAGTGCGCAGTAACCTCCACTGGAGTAACTTGATTCATATACTGATCTGGGTTATGGCTGGATCATATTACTGTAGACGAACATCAAGCCTATCGCTCCGTGGTCATAACCCCGAAACAAGTGTGGTGTCGACCCAAGCACGCACAGCACGCATCAAAAATGTTCTCGTTTGCAACACATGGAACTGCAATTATTGAAGCAGGTCTGTAACTGCCAAAAACAGACATTCAGTAAATGTTATTCCACTTACTGATATCATTGATTTGAGCTTAAGGTGTACGTTGGTACGTTGGAGGAGAATGTCGGGAGTTAAATAGGGCATAAATTATCGTCGACAGCGGGGTCGGCAGACAAGGAACAAGTTTCTCTGGGGGAAGGAATTGGCTATGACCTGTGTTACGGCGGCGTTCGCCTGGGAAGAGTTCGGAAAAGCCATGGAGTGGAGAGATTTAGGCGGCTCTTAACATCGTGGTTTCGAAAGCCGATGAGAGTGAAGTGAGGTGAGTATAGAGCAGTGCCGGAATACAAGGGCAAGCGAAACTGGCTCTCCGAAAAAACCCGCCAACCAGTGGCATTGTCCGGCACGATTCGAGAATCCGGGAGCAACTCCGTCAAGAATCGAACCCGGTTCGCACTCAGTGTATTAATATTCTTCATAAATAATATTTATTTCTAGAAATTACCAACAGCCATGTTTTCCCACTGTTTTCATTCATTTTTATTTATAAACTAGCTAACCCGGCCACGCGTTGCTGTGGCATAAAAGATTTTGGTTCTATTAATTTCTGTGAAATTAATTAAAAGAAGTATATGTATTTTCAAAATCTTTATTATTGAAGTACTTATTTGTATACAATATTTTTAGTTTTACCATCTTCCGCGCGTCTGAATAAGTTGTGTGATTTTCCTACTCTAGAACACGACCATACAATTGGCCGTGCGAAAAACATTCTGCTTCTAAATCTATTCCGCACATTTTCAATTACTGCCCTTTAGCTTTATTTATTGTCATTGCAAATGCCAATCTGACTGGAAACTCTGTTCCTTTAAAGTGAAAGGGAATTTCTGATGGAATAAATGGAATTCTGAGAAGAAGCACATCTCCTTTGAAAGCACCTTTCAAGATGGTAGCTTCTATAGTATTGCCTATCATTTTTTTATTGCAAGGCGTGTGCAGTTGCAAAGTTTTGGGGGATTGGTGTTACAAAGTAAAATGACTGGTACACTTATTTTCAATTATAATATATGTGGAGGCAATCCTGGAACATCAAGCGAATTTAGAAATTCTGGCGGATAATTACCGCTTCATTTTCGTGTAATGTTACATCCACAGATTTTAATGCGACATGTTCGCTTGTCGATAAGTATCGACACATATATTAGTATCGATATATCTATATATCGAGCATATACATACTTATAAGTATAGATATATCGATATATCGTTATATCGATAAGTATATATATTGATATATCGTTTTTATATAGATAGATAGATCTGTTGCTAGGTTGCGACTTTATAGTGTTGACATTGCATTGTTGACGTTGCATTGTTGACTAGGGCGCTTCCTGACGCGAAAGCATGGTAAAAATGAGCTTTTTGCAGATTTTAGTACCTTTGCAGGTAATACAGATAAAAAAGAAAGGTGTACAAACCCTCGTGGGAACGAAAGAGAAAGGTTTATAAAAAAAAAGAATAACAATCGGTTGATTTTTTCGGAAGTTACATGCGTCCGAACAAACGGACACAAGATATATATATATATATATATATATATATATATATAATGATTTACAAATAAAATGTAAGTACAAGTTCAGTTTGACTCAAAATAAGGTACTTTTACGTTAATAGCAGTATAAAACGATTGTGATATATTTCATATTTAGGATATAACCAAACATCATACACGGGATGATTTTTGAAAGGTTACATTCAAAAGGTGCGAAGAAACCGCGAATAGACGATATTTTGTTTCTCTGTACTAGTCTGTTCTGTGACTGCGCCTCCTTTCTCGGTAGCAAGCAGGGGTATACACCCCTAACCACTCGAGGCTTCCCAGAAGTTACACCACGTAGCAACAAGTAATTTGTTGTTGAGAGGGCCTTCAGACTGTCAACATTCGTCACGGCGCCGCTTTGAATGGTCAACACACGTCCGACGAATTGACGCCCTGCCTCAACCGCTCCCGCTCTGCCCCCTTCCCCATTTTGCCGCACACACACACACACACACACACCGGGCGGAGGTTCCGCCGAAAATGACGTGGTGTGCTCGCCGCCCCTCTTCATCGAGCTGTTGTCGATTGCGCGCACGATCCTCGTATTTTGGACGGCGCGGCGGTGCACCCCGGCATGCGCCACGTACAGTGNCAAGCCGCGACTCCTGCTGCCCTGCTGTCCACAGCGTGGAGCACACGGTGTCTCGTCCAGCAAGGTTCTTTATTTGTGACCCGGTTGCTCACGGACGTGCTGTGGGTTGGGGCTGGTAGTTCAACTCCAGCATGCTATGCGCGTACACTGGCTACTGCGTATAATATGCATGTGTGTGTACACTGACGGCGATAAAACTGCAACACCGTGACTTTGTATGTCACTGTATTCACTATTCAACCTAGAGGTAAATTCGTGATGCCATTAGTAGAGACCTGAAGAATTCACGGATTCATTTTAGGATAAGCTAGAATTCAAAATACATGCGTTTAAATAACTTAATCCATTGGCCCACGCCGTATTTGACACTTCCTGGAGAATGCTGGTCCAATCGTCGCCTTCCACTGTGACAGCAAGCAACCAATGTGCAGTTGATGTCGGCTTATTCGTACATAAGACTGTAGAGTCTAGCCTGCGATTTTTTCCGGTCTCTAGCCATTACTGATCATCAGTACAGACCACACCAAGCAATAGAAACCCAGTACTGTATGTGCCCAGCGTCACATCAGTCCATAGTATGCATACCCCATCTCGCTTAGCACAGGCGTGTCGCATGTAGACGATCGCACATGTGACGAACATCATCCTGAGGCATAGTGTTCCAATATTCTCGCACCTGTTGTCGCAAGTGCAATGTTAGTAGCCGGCCGTACATACTGGGTCAGACGTCGTCCCATCATGTCCCGAACATGTTCAGTGGGAGAGAGGTCTGGGGATCGTTCTGGCCAGGGCGGTTGTCGAACACCACGAAGAGCGCGTCGAATGGTAGCAGCAGTATTTTGACGAGCATTTTCTGCTGAAACAGCACACCACCTTCCTGTTGAGGTGATGGCAGCAGAATGGGTCGAACAATGGGCTCGATGTAGCTGGCTGTTTCACGGAGGACCCTCCACAACCATCAGTGACGAACGGGATTTGTGGCTTCACCATCACACCATACCCTCCTCCTCCTCCTCCTCCCAGGAGCGACTTCCAGTGGGGCATGCTGGGAGGACTACTTCAATTGTTCAGTGGTTCAACTTTGGACTCTGCAAATTTAATTGAGCCGGTCGGCTTCCCTGGGAAAACATTGTCCATAGTCGAGCCGTCTCAATCTACTGAACTTAACATTATCCTTCCTCAATATCTACGAATCCATGTACACTATTTCAACTTAACTTGTTATGCTGGCAGTATTTGTTGCAAACATCATATCTGTCTACACAAAGCTTCTTGCTCGCCATTTTGTAAGATTGTGTCTTATTAATAAAACGTTTTTTTATCGTATCTCGGGTATTAATCGACAGATTCCCGCCAAATGTTGCACACTAGTAGTTTTACAGTAGGGCATGCCCGCCACTTATTTTGAAAATGGTGTCCCCCATAAAAAATTTAGTTTAGTAGGCCATTTATTAAACAATTTTACCAGTTTCAACCTTACTTTTTTTTTCTGATAACATCTAGTACATGTATCATATGTCCGTACACAAATAGTTTTTAAGCATTTCTCACGACAGCAACAAATGAAAAAATATAGCTTTTATTGTATACCTAGATAACCAATCAACCTCTTGTCCCTACTCTATCTACCAAAACTTTAGACTGATTACAACCGAAGTTGATACTCTGAAGCTTACCTCTGTAGTGTAGTAGGTTGGACGCTGGCTTACTTTACCACTGTCTACTGGTTCGAGTCACACGTAAGTTGTATATTTGTACTTGTCTCGCTTGTGTTATATATAGTGCATATGTTTATGCTACCATAAATAATTACATTGTTGTCAACGAGGTGTCTAGTCCTACCTATTATATAAGATCTTAATAAATTCATCAACATTGCCTGCATCTATGAAGAGTAAAGATGGCTTGTTAGTTGTATTGGCAACTTCTTGTTTTTTTGTATGTCACCACAAAACACTAAAAAATTTATTTTAATATGTTATTTTACAAAAAAAATACATATATATTGTAAGTAATTCTTACAAAATAAACAGTATTTAAAAAATTATATAATAATGAAGTTTGTGGAGACTAGCACCCTGAGAACGAAGTAATACATGGCACGTTTTCCTCTAATTCTTTTACAAATTTACTATGTCAGTATTTTAATTAAGATAAAATCTATGCAATGGTGGACAGTAACTTTTTTAAAGGTTGATTCCAAAAGTTTGCGAATATCATTTAACAGTGTTTTCTATATCCCTTTCTGGTATCCGCAGGATGGGATAAAAGGAAATAGGGGCAGTTCTATACCAGTAACATATGCGAGTGTGTGGCAAACGAAAGTAGTGGCGTATAAAGGCGCAGTGTGATAAACTCCCGCTAATTTCAAGAACTTGTATAGCGAAAGCATGTTTACGCGTCTCAGCCCCGTTTTAAAAGTCACGTTCTTTTAGACATTTCTTGGTAAAGTAAACACTTTAGTAATCAACCTTTGAAAAAAAAATACTGCCAGACAACAGCATGGATGCTACCGTTAACACTGGCAGGCAGGCTCCCAGTTAAGTTGGCAGCAAGTTAATAAATATAGATCTAAGTCTCGGCGTTGCACTGCGAGTGCTGTGTTTAAATTACAATACGGAATGTCATATGTATTAGTAGCACTTGGGTTTCCAACAATTTCATGTTTCCACTTGATTGACGCATGAACAAAGTGATCAGGCTCATGGCAATATAGTTATTATATACAGCGGAAGGATAACAAATGAGGAGAAAGGGATATCATGAGCAGGACTCTCTAGGTGCTCAATTACCTTATATCAGATAGCATGCGTCCACAAAGTAAAGTGTTGCTAGCGTGCAGTGTCGCCACTTCTTATGTCACATTATGCTGTACATAACTTACAGACATGCATGAAAAAAACAAGCTGAAAAGTGATCTCTTTGAAAAAAATAATCCGATGCATACGTTTAGTTAAGTGATGTGTAAGTATTTATTTGTTTTGAGTGAACAAATCTGTATAAAGTGTAACATTTTCAGGACTAATTTAACAGAATTCTTCATATAAATAGAAGTGGGATCCTAAAAGTATCAACATACATTGGGCAAAGAAATCGACGTACATTATTTGATCCAAACGAATCCTAAAATTCTGCCTTTAATATCCCTTTTTTAAACGACATCTGAGACGAACATTACTGCAGTTCGCAAAAAAATAATTTAATTTAAGTTTACACATCTACCTCATATTTTTTGCTTTATATTTACTTTTTTTTCATAGGCCCTTATACTCACTTTAGAAAACAATTTTTTATATTGAAGCACCAGTTAACAAATATTTGGAAGCGTTAGTATATCGGCTGGCCGATATATCGGCTAGACCCATATCGGTGCATCCCTAAATATGATAGTACGTATTTATTATGCTGAACCATGAAGTATTTGAGTCAGGCCAGCGGTTGTGTTGAACTATCACTGGTCCAGCCTCTTCGCCATACAAGGTTGACAGCTTAACGAGCAGGCCACAGAAAATACAGATTGGAAGAGATACACAACGAATATGCTGAAAGCAACCACATCTCATAGGTCTAACATTTATTTCTTTGGAATGATTGCTCTGGGAGAGTGGAACTTCGAGGGCGATTAAACACGAAGTTGCCGATATAACGGATGAGCCTATTTTCCTCTACACGGATGCAATTAATGTATATGAAATTCTTAAAATGTTATATAGTAGGTGGGTATTGACGTCTCGCTTACAGCGATATGATTCATTAGAGATGGAACCAGAAACAAACTCATTACTAGTGAGATAATAACAAATACACGGGTGACTTATCTGGGACTTGAACCCGGAACGCCTCGTAAAGTAAGCTGACGTGCGACCAACTGCATAACGAGGAGGTAGGATTCTGAGCATCAACTTCAGTTGTGATCAGTCTAAAGTTTTGGTAGATTGGGTTTACCAACGTCAAATATTTACAGGGACATTATTTTGAAAAAAAGCGCGTGAGTCAAATCACTTAAGTTTACGTGGCCTACCGTAGCACTACTTGTGTTCAGAATTTGATGGAAACCGGTTGACTGGTTCCTGAGATATGGCGTACAATTTTTGTTTTCTTACGTAGCGCTATGGTTTAAAAAGGACATAAAACAGGCCCAGTATATGCATCGTTTATGCTTCTGATCATTACTGCTAGCACACAATAGGTATGCCAAACTTATCTAAATAATTTATATTAGAGCCATTTTGAAAAATAAACTCTAACCATCTTAAATCATGAAAGTTTACGTGTCCTTCTGTAGTACTACTTGTGTGAAAAATTTGTTGGGAATTAGTTGATTAGTTCCCGATATAGCATAAATGTTACACTTCGTCACGTTACAAGAAGCCGGCTGAAAGAGGATCTCTATAAGCATATTTGATGCTTCTAATGGATTCTCTCAGCATAAAAATATTAACTGAGATTGGTTAAATTATTTAATAGACATGAAAACCTTATCTAAATTATTGTTTACGGCAGTTATATTGTAAATAATGCCATACATACTTAAAACCTGTAAGTTTACGTGGGCCAACCTCCCGTGGCGCAGTCGGTTACTGCGGGAGTCTCTGGGTTCGAATCCCAGGCAAGACATGGGTGTTAGTTTAAGTAAGGTCATATGTTAGTTTGTAAGCCGTCCCCTGATAAGCCTTCGGGCATAACATTGGGGGACGTTAATAAGCTCTATACAACACAATACAAGTTTACGTGGTCTACTGTAGTACTACTTGTGGGCAAGGTTCGTGGGAATAGGTTGATTCGTCCCCGACATAATATGGCACTAAAGCTCCATTTTCTCATGTGGCGCTTGCTATCTTAATTAATAATATAAGAGAAAGCGGTTGTGTATTGGCACATTCAATTTTGGTCATAGATGCTACTACATATTAAGTTCAGCGTCAACCTACCGAATCTTGTTAAAGGATTTCCGAGATATAACATAGTAGTGTAAATTTAAAAATTTGCCGCCATTTTGAAACTAAGTATATGGCTTGATTGAAAACTATAACAGTCGGATGTACTTACTAAATACTACATGTGGACCGAGAAATCTGAAAACACTAGCCGCTCAGCTCGAATATTTGAATTGTGTACTGCCCTCAACAATTATTTTTGGTGAAAAAATTTTCGATTTTTTTTTTTCCGTGATGAACACGAAGCTGCCTGGTGCATATACAATTTGCATATATGTATTTGAAAACCAAACTGCAAATATTTAGTGAAGTTATTAGGACTATAATCAAAATAATGTAGAAATAAATGTTCGAACCCTAACAAAAACGATCATACATATACGTCAAAAAAAAATATTTGTAGGGGTATGTATGTATACGATTTGTACCCTCCCTCTTGAACAGAATTCTACATTCCCCACTGAGCAATGTGTTGCAATTCCCTGCCAACCCAACCCGCTGCATACTGCGGGCTATTATTGCTAGAACTATTACAATATTCAGCTTTATTATTTTCGTTATTGTTTTGTTTATTTTGCACTCAATTTTGCCAACCTCGTGTTAGTTTTGATTAACGGAATACAGTTTCCTTGTTCGTTTTGTTTCTTTCGGAATCTAAACATTGACTTCTTAGAGTTTTTAATTATGCAGTTAAAACTGTTATAAAATGTGCGTATTCCGCCTTCAAAATCACCCTTTAAAATATATTAAATCTCTTGTAATTAATATATTTAAACGTTAAAAAAAATTAAGCAAATAACGTCCAGCAACTCGGCTGTGCGGTCTCTGATAGGTATCTGTCACACCTCACAGCGAAAGATTAACACCTTCGCTTATCTCGCCCAAATATGCGAGCTTACCTGTATTAATTTTTTACAGTTCACCTTTATCTACCATACGCTCTTCCGAGGATTTTTTAATCCTCTATATTACATTATTTTCATTAACTGTTTCAGTGTGTTCATTCGAGAGGAANTGTAATTAATATATTTAAACGTTAAAAAAAATTAAGCAAATAACGTCCAGCAACTCGGCTGTGCGGTCTCTGATAGATATCTGTCACACCTCACAGCGAAAGATTAACACCTTCGCTTATCTCGCCCAAATATGCGAGCTTACCTGTATTAATTTTTTACAGTTCACCTATATCTACCATACACTCTTCCGAGGATTTTTTAATCCTCTATATTACATTATTTTCATTAACTGTTTCAGTGTGTTCATTCGAGAGGAANACTCTTCCGAGGATTTTTTAATCCTCTATATTACATTATTTTCATTAACTGTTTCAGTGTGTTCATTCGAGAGGAATAATAACTTTCATATTATTAAATGGGGACGTAGGGATTCTCAGGCTGGGAGAGATCGCAAAAATTCCAGGTGGCTGGCATGGCCATTTTGGGTAATGGGAAATGATCCTTTCAGAAAGAGCTTCTCACAAAGAATAGTTTCTACTGGGCCAAATGATGTGAGCAGTCAGGTTGGGCTGGGACCTGATCGCTAACGTAGCTATTGAGAGGGAACGATGATCTCCAAGCAGGGGGATCTACATAATGTTCGGAAACTCAGTGCCCAACCTCCAAGCATAGTTTCTTTGGAACAATAATAACACAAAAGCCCTACACTTATATCCGGAAACGCAATTTTTATCAAATTATTATGTTCAAAGTTGCGGCGTTCAAAGCCTGGTGAACAATACATTCGAGATCATACATGCAGGGCAAGTTGAATAGGTCATAGGGTTGCGACACTAAATTATAACATACGCAGCGTCGCGCGCCTACTTCCTATGCAACTTTTCCTACCCGCATGATTGCACCGCCTTGTTCTCCAGGCGTTGTACGCCGCAACTTTGAACACAATTATTTGATATATAAAACACGTTTCAGGATATAAGTGTGTATGACTTTTGTGTTACTATTGGCCCAAAGAAACTATGCCTGGAGTTTGGCCACTGAGTTTCCGAACAGTCTGTATAACCGGTAAACGTGGTCCACATGCACGCCGATCGCGGCGAACAGGGAAAACTAGTACAGCCAATTAGAAACCGTCCTCGCTTTCCGCGCGAGTCACGCCGGAAAGTTGAGCTCACGCCGTTATTTCTGCTCGCGGAAAATGCAGACTTCCGCCGGTATTTCCCACAAGCCAGTTGGAATTCACTTTATGTTTTTATTTCATGCATATGTAAATTAAATGTATAATATAAATAATTGAAAAAAAATAGTTTCCAGCTTAGAAACCCGTAAACATAATATATAAAAAATTATTTATTTATTTTGCATTAAAAAAATTACCCGAATGTAGTCCGAACCTAAAATACTAATTTTTCAAACAAAACACATTAATATTAGTGTTGACTAGTGATAATGACATAAATTGTGTCTATAGCAGTGTTCAAATTGCAAATGTTGTGTGTGAAGTGTATTCAGTTGAGTTGTTGAAATGAGAGATTTGGGTGGCTCTTAACAACGAGGTCTTGAGAGCCGATGAGGGTGAAATGAGGTGAGAATGGAGTGGCACCGGAATGCAAGAGTGGGAGAAACGGGAGATACCCGGGAAAACCAGCCGACCAAAGGCATCGTCCGGCACGATTCCCACTTGCGAAAACCCGGGCGTAACCCTGCCAGGGATTGAACCCGGTTCGCCTTTGTAGGAGACGAGCAGTTTAACCGCTGCGACACCGCGGCCCCTAAGTATTTTCAGATTTACTTAATCAACTGCTACATGAATATATGGCAGAGTAGATGGTAGCGTTCTAGATTATAAACTTAATAGTTAAGAGTTGGATATATGCTCTTCCAAAGAAACTTACCAATCGTATAATCATACGACAGTTTTAAGCGTCGGTGCTTTCCCCCACGCGAGAGAACAGAAGAGAAGGACAGAATAGTGATATGATAACGGGCGGCCAGTCAATGGAATGTTTTGAATGACAGGCAAGCGATAATTCAAGAAGTGCGTATCTGTTACACATCTCTGCATGGCGCCGTGATAACCCTTTTGCTGCGTCCGCTCCTGGCCTTGGTTAAATTGAATTGTTACGTTTGTCTGAAGAATTTTCTGATTTACTGACTGGTTTCTCTCAGCTTGACCCAGGGTGCGATGAACCTTCCAGGCAGTCAGGGCGACTCATATATAATGGCGACGGGCCTCAGAGCTGGGAGTTGATGAGTGGATGAGTGACTGCAGTTTAAGCGATAGACGACGAGCCAGCGGCGAGAGAAGTGACGAGTGGGAGGAAAATCTGCTACTGCAGCATTGGCGCAGCGAATAGTGTGATTGGCAGGCTGGACTAATGGACTGGATACATGAGTTACAGACATTGCAAACGATGGTAACAGACAGGCTGAAAGTGTGTTAATGATGGGTATGAGATAATTGACTATAACCAAACACACTACGAAGGACGTTAATAAGAGTTAAAATATAAATTAATTATTGAGTTTACTAACAAATAAAAATATTAATAGCAGAGATAAATAGATCAATGCTGTAAATAATAGATGTGAGAATAAATTAAAATAAAATTTTATTTCTTTTATTTTTATTAAGACCTCCATCCTTCACGAAATCAGATACGCCCCTTATGCGTCTTGTAATAATAGTTAACACACATGAAAATACGTAGAAAAAGAATTCATATTCGTGCAAAGTTTTGTTATTTTCTGATTTTGAAAATGCATGGAAAGCTGCTTTTAAGTGAGCCACAAGTGGCCAATAGCTGGGTTGTAAGTGACAAATAGCTGGGCTACAAGTTGGCAATAGCTGGGCCACAAGTGGCTTACCAGTAGTTGGCTGACGACAGTTGGTTGACTTACGGCAGGCCGGAAGCAGCAAGCCAGTGGACTACTGCTGACACTGATGGTGCCGACATGCTTGAGCTACAGTTGGCTGCGTCGAATCGGGCCGCCAACAGTGGCCCAGCTACGGCCAACTGCACACAAAAGTCAAGAGGCGTCGCGAGTGCCACAGGCATCTGCGGGTGCATTACGCAGGTCGACTGGTTTATGGAAACCATTCGTGGGCTGCTCATGTACAAGAATATTTGCCCAAGTGGACCGACTGACTTTTACTACTTGGGGTAGGGGAGGCCGGGGCTAGTTGCAACAAGAGTAGGTTGCAACACTGCTCATAACCACTCACTCTTCGATGCGATAGAGGTGCCACTTGGCAGGGTAGTGGTACTAAGTGGCGGCCATCTTGTGCCAAACTCCCGGCCGCGTCAACAGACCGGTTCGGAGCGCGGAGAGGAATAACTTATTTTCGTACATAAAAGTAATCTGAGTAATGTTCAATGAAAGTTGTGGTTTTTTGTGGTTTGAGGTAGGTAACACAACCTTTGTTTTAACTAATAGTGCAAACCTTCATACTTAGTTGTGTTGTATAGCGATTACGTATCTACAAAGGTAGGATCTAAAATTATGTTAAATGCTACAAGTACTATATTCGGGAAAATTAGTAACAGTCTGTTGCAACTTGCCCCAACTGCGTTGCAATTTGCCCCAAGTGCCTGTACTTTTTTTTTCATTTTAAAGAGTTGTATCGCATAACATATTACAGGATATGTGTAATATTACTAGTAGTATAATTATATATGTTCTGAGGCATTGGCGTTTTAGTACAGGAAGTAGGAGTTGTCCGCCAAATTGGATGACGTCACAGGCGCGGCCAGCGACCTTGTTCAAATCCCCCATCGTCGCTCACAACCCACGGCCGACTATTCCAGCAACCCGTAACCCTAGAAATTAGTTTAATAAAACATTATTTGATGAAAAAACCAATTTAATAAACATTTCCAAAATATATCAGCTCACCACTTTGGATTTTTATTGATTTTCCTAGAAAAAACGTCCGTTTGCATAGAAACTTCCACTCGCTCGACTACCACGACCCCTGCTAGAGTTCCGGTCGCCAGTCTGGATATCTATTTATGAATTCAAAGATTTAATTTTCCATATGCTGAAAGAACACATATCATTAACCCACACTCACCCCACAACCCTAACCAACAGCCCCCCCCCTTTTTTTCCACACCATTGGCTTTACATAATATAAATTATCCCTCCACCCATACCAATCAATGGTATCTGACCAGTGGCCACGAAATTACAGTTTCAACGCATATATTTTGGCCAGCATTAGACACTGGAAGGTGTTTGTAACTCATGTTTCAACCACCAGAGATAATTTACTGTTGGCAAGAGTGCTATCGACCCATACCGAATGTTGACGAGGTCATGTAAATTGACGTATTTAATTTTTTTGATAATTTTAACTGTAATTAAGTTTTATAGAAAATAACTTTTTGTATAAAGCAAGGTTGTTTTAAATAAATAAGACACAGCATATTTTTTAAAACTAATTTCATTCGGTTATGTACAACATGAGGAAACACATACACATATTGAAAATTTATCTTTTACACTTTATTTGTGTATTGCAAGGCACTGTCCCCAGTGAGTCCCAATTTCCGTGGGTATTCAGTATAATGCTTAAAACACTGTTTGCAGACATGAACTTTATACCCATGCGAGGTAATCTGCGAGCTTACCAGTCTTGAAATTTTTTCTATGTAACAATAATGCGAAATATTAGTAGTTTCGTCCTTCACCATCAGAAGTTCGGTATGTTCAGTTTTCTCGTTCATAATCACGCATGTTGTTACCACTTTTCCCCTGGCGTTCAGCGAGTACACGTTAGAGACACACAAGGGTTGTTGTTCTCAAAGACACTTATTGCTGTAGAGGAGTCGGAAAATCCAGTCCACTAAAATGAAATTTTTCTTCCACCTCAGCATACCTCTTGTCCACAAGTTGCGGATGCGATGACATAACACATCCAGCCAACACGGACCACTTGAAACATAGGTTGTCATTGTTGTGGGAATTGTTTACGACATATTTGTATTTGATAAATTCGGGAAGGTCAACATACTGCGATAAATGTGAAGGTTTATTCTCTTTGCTACACGGGGAAGCCTCTTGCACATATTCATATGCACGCTTGGACCATCCATACGTGAAATCGACACCTCACACTTCGAACATGCGTACTTTATTTGGGTGAGGCTCTTTGTACAGCCATGCTTCTCATGTCGTCGGGCATTGCTGCTACAAGCGAAGGTCTTTTCACAAAAGCAACACTTATAATGTCGGAATGGTTCACCAGAGGTGGTTGGCCATACAGTTATTTCTGGAACAGATGTCGATGGTCCAGTTGGCGATGCAGTTGCCTCAGCTAAAAAACTAGATGACACGTCTTCAGTTCGGTGTCAAACATTCCCAAAGGCCCTGGAAATTCCGGTAGACCCATAGGGACCTCAGCCGTAGATGCAGAAGATATGACTGAAGAGGAAGAATTCGATGGCACTGCTGGTACCACTCCCGAAAAAGTCGACAGTGGTATTGGTGCCATGCCCATAGCAGTCGGCAATGGTGCTATTGTAGGCAGCCCACCCGAAGAAGTCGATGGCACTGCTGGTACCACACACAAAGAAGTTCATGGCACCGCTGTAGATCCCATTAACTCTGGAATGTCCGAAGAAGTTATGGATGCCGAATATGATGTTGACCGTAAAAGTTGGATGAGACGATATACCTCCACACTTTTGTCGACGAACTGCTGTTCTTTCACAAGGAGCCATTATTTATACCGATACTGGCCCCTTCTCATTATTCCTCATCCCATTTTTCCTTCCATCTGACACACTGTCTGTTTCAACCTGAAGGCCCTGATTCCCAGGGCCATCTGCGATATCACCTGCAGGTTTCACCCTACATCAGTTTTATCCCAATATTGAATAGGTTATGTAGCATAAGAAGTATGGGGATTTTCTTTTTTTAATACTTCTTTAAGGGAAATAATAATTGTCAAACGAGTAAATGTAAAAAACAACAACATTTAAAAGGTTTTACACCCACAATTTATTATACAGATAAATATATAAACGTCATCAAAAATATTCAGTCTCTGTCCATTTTTAAAATTGTTCTTCGGAAACGATGTCGGGGTGACGACTTGTCTAGTCGTAGGCAGCAGATTCAAGGTCCAAGGATGAGGCACACAATTTGTGCCGCAGCTGTGCATTCCTCCACGTGCATGTCTAGTTTGTACTGAGTGTACCTGTCTTCCCCGCCGCGCGACGCGGGCGGAGTGGGAGAACTGCGCCTTCCCCTCACGGGATCCTCTGTTAATCCAGTCGCACAATATCTGCGTGGCAGTAGGAATGCACTGCCCTGGTGTGGCAACCATATGTACAGTAGCAAATACAACCACAGGCAAGAAAGAATCCAACAAACAGGTCTGTTGGTATAATATTATGTTTCTGTGTTTTCATTCACACGTGTTATAACCTACAATATTCCAACCATTAACTTCAACATTCCCCCAAGAATTATTATATAACCAACACAAATCGTCACTTTTGTTGATACGCCCTTTTGGCAAAACACCATCTATATAGTAACATGAATAAATAAAGCTTTTATGTCATATCTGGAATAAACCTTTGACAGATTCCTACCAAATAGGGAAAACAAGCTGTACTGCCGCAGGTGATGCAAACTTGCTTGTTTTAAGTAAATTGGACACTTATTTTCAAAATGGCTCTCACATAGCTATGTTAGTTTAGTATGCTATTTCGTTGAAACCATGTAAGCAATTCCAAGTTAACGTTGTATTCTGGCAGTACATATTACAACCATGTATCAAATGTGTGTATGAAGCCTTTTTGGTCTGCCATTTTGTAAGATAGAACCACATTAATTAATAAAGTTTTACGTCCTATCTCAGGGAAAAATTAACTATTTCCTACCATATTTGGCAGTTAAGTAATACTGCGGTAGATGATGTAAGTAAACTGATATATTTTAAGTATTTAGGATACTTATGATTAAATTAGCACCCATGTAACTATTTTATCATAGCATGCGATATCGTGTAAGCCATTAAATTAATTCCTGCTTATTTTGTTATGGTGGCAGTAAATACTACAACCATTCACTGTGTCCACACAAAGTCTCTTTTGTCAGCCATTTTTTAAGATATCATCACTTTTCAAATTAAAATTTTTAGGCCATATCTCTGAAGAAAACCATCAGATTCCCACCAAATTTAGCAAACGTAAATTCATATGATTAGAGTGGCTCAGCCACTTGTTTAAAAAATTGTGTTCAAATAAACATTTTACCTCAGTTTGTTATATTTACGAAACAACGAAACTAATTCCAACTTAACTTTGGATGCTGGCAGTATACAAGATGTTATGGAATAATGTCGAAATTCAAACTACGACATCTATATACTTATATAAACAAAAAAATTCTTGTAACAAAATTTTTGGAAATGTCATCTAATGTTTTTAAATTTCAGTTGAAGTTAGGAAAAAAAAACTCAGGGAGTCCGCAGCTGTATGTACTTGCTTGCGCAACAAGTTACATACCCCGTAGGCGAACAGAATTGGTGCGCCATGCGGGAAATAAAATGCAAACCTCTCTGGCAGCCTTTACTAATCAACTGCTAATCTGCCATTGTTCATGCAGTTTCACACACGTGTACTAACAAGCAACAACTAGCGGCGCCCACCAACTTATAGCTTATGGTGCACATGCTTTCCGTATGACACGCCAGTTCTGTTCGCCTTCATGATATGCAACTGGTTGTGCACGCAGGTACATAGAGCTGCGGACTCCCTGCATTGTTTTGCCTAACTTCAGCTTAAATTAAAAAATACTAGGTGACCTTTCCATAAATATTGTTTTCGTATAGATGCTGTGGTTTGAATTTCGACATGTTATTCAAAAACACCTCGCATATTACAACTCTCAAATTGGTCTACACGGAGATTTTTTTCTTAGCATTTTGTAAGATAGCCCCACATGAAAGATAGTTTTTAAGTAATATTTCGAGAAACAACTAACCGATTCTCACTCAATTTGGCGACGAAGTTGAAATGTGGTAGGCTATTTTAATTTATATTATTTAAGTGTGCCCGACAAGTATTTTCGAAATGGTGGCAGTAAAACACTTAGTGTATTATATCTACTTACTATGTAACCAATTTTAACATAACTTTGTATACTTCATCTACGACAATCATCGAATATGATAATACATAAAAATTTTGTCCTACATTTATGACGTTGACGTAAATAAATTCGGTTAGTAAGTTATATCTGTTAAATGGTTCAACAAAATTTAACCAACAGCATCAAATGGAAGAACATGGAAGACTTTGCAATATTATCTGAATATTTCGACATATTTCCAACAAATGTTTCACACCATAAGTGCCACAGAAGGCCATGTCAACTTTGCATGGTTTCAATGGGACAGACATTGATTTTCGAAATGGTAGCCTTATAAATATTTTGATAAGGTTGTCATATCTGTTAAACAATTTAACCAAATTAAACCAAACTTTTTTATGTTGACAGTATCTATATTAAAGCTATGTTTACAGAACCTTTTTAAGCAATTTTGTATAATAGCACCAAATAAGAAAATGAAGTTTTTATGCCTTATCACAGGGACCAATCAACTTATTTCCACCAAATTCTCTACACAAGTAATGCTACAGTAGGTCAGGTAAACTTATGTGTTTTAAGAGGCCCAGACACTTATCCTTAAAATGGTGGCCTTGTAAATATTTCAGATTAGTGAAAATATTAGTCAAAACATTAGACTGATAACATCCGAAGTTGATGCTCCGAATCCTACCCACGTGATGTAGTTGATTTGCACGCTAGGTTAATTTTGCGATGTTTTCTGTGTTTGAATCGCCGGTAAGAAACTTGTGTACTTGTGATTGAGTCGGTACTGTTTCTATGTTTCTGGTTTCATCTCTAATGATATTGCCGTCAACGAGACATCAAGGCCTGCCTACCATTGATTTTTTTAAGAACTTTATTATTAATTGTTGGCAACCATTTAGAGGAAAATAGGTTCATTAGTAATATCGGTTACGTCTTGTTTTTACCTAAATGATGGAGGGTTTGGTTTGGAATAGGTCTGGAGCGGTCAGCACATGAGTATTTCTAGATATAAGAAATTTACTGTGTTAAGAGAGAGGAGAATTCTTATTTAGTGACAAATATAATTCTGTAGCTTTAGAGGACAGAAAGTAAGGAAGCAGACATAGGAACCTCAGAGCCAGTTCACAAAATGATATATAAGTTTAGACATTTTTATAGCTTGATTAGCTGTAATTTATTTTCCCGAATTCACTATTCCTTATTCTATTGAGGTCGGATTGTCTTCTACGTCACTGGTGGTGCTCATATCGGAGCTTGAGCTTGAGTGGCTTTCATCGTCGCTGGAAGAGCTGTCGTCACATATGGTGAAGTTGATCTGCATCGCCTCACAGCAGAGACGCACAGTATCGTGGTCGTCAGGGATGCAGGCGGTGGCCGGCACCAGGTCGGTCGTCGATGTCGCCCTGTCGTGGTGCAGCTTCAGCTGGAAGGGTGGCGGTGGTGGTTCTGGCAGAGCCGGAAACTGCTTCTGCTGCTGTGGCTTCTGCTGAACGCAGGGCAGCTGGCACCAGCCCTGCATCTGTGGCTGCAGCTGCAGCTGTGGCTGCTGCTGAACGCAGGGCAGCTGATACCACCCCTGCAACAGCTGCTGCGGTTGCTGCTGAACGCAGGGCAGCTGATACCACCCCTGCACCTGCGGATGCAGCTTTGGTTGCTGCTGAACGCAGGGCAGCTGATACCACCCCTGCATCTGCGGCTGCGGCTGCAGCTGTGGCTGCTGCTGAACGCAGGGCAGCTGACACCACCCCTGCAGCAGCTGCTGCGGTTGCTGCTGAACGCAGGGCAGCTGATACCACCCATGCATCTGTGGCTGAGACTGTAGCTTTGGTTGCTGCTGAACGCAGGGCAGCTGATACCACCCCTGCATCTGTGGCTGTTGCTGTGGCTGCTGCTGAACGCAGGGCAGCTGACACCTGCCCTGCATCTGCTGCTGCTGCTGATAAGGTATGTAGCCCACGGGCTCCCACTCCATGGGCGCCGAGAATGTCGTCTGCAGGCAGGGTNGATGGTGGTGGTGGGGATGATGGTGGTGGGGATGGTGGTGGTGTCTGCAGGCATGGCGGCACTACATCAGGCCCATACGTCGTGGTGTTGGAGACGAAGTTCTCGCAGCGCTGCTCTTGCGTCATTCTGATCTGGCCTCCAGAGAATGTCGTGGTCTCTGTAACAACCAAGATGAACTCACTCGCTGCTCATAGGAATGAGAGTCAAATTAAAACAATAAGATTGTGCTAAATGTTTTAAATACTGAGCAATGGTTCTGAAGTTTGGCAAGAGCGATATTCATTGTTTGCGGAGTGGCTGACAGTGGCAGAGTGATACATGAAAGCTAAAATATAACTTGGTCTCATTATAAATACTGCAGCTCCACATGGTGCACACACCAAAATAACTTTTGTGAATATATAAAACAAAACTGAAATTAATCTCAGAATGAAGTTCACTATGGCGATGGATGTTGTTTGTCACAGCAGCAAGTGTACGAAAGGAGAATATTTTCTAAAACGGCATTTATTCTGTGGCATATTCTCCTCGAGTAGATCAGTATATTACCAACAAAAATTGCGAATAGAATGATTTGCTATGCGAGACATGTACTGGAATTCTTAGTCTCCCAACAAGTGAACGAAAGCAAAGTTTAATGTAGTTTTTGCGCTATAATAGAATGCTACGTCATGTTACTGTAAGTGGTAATGTAGAGTAATTCACGCAAACTTGGCAGCTATGTTCAGTCAATAGATTTTTTCAAAACTGTAAAGATTGTTTTTTAAAACAACATTTTATAGTGGAATATTTAATATTTCTGGCAACTAAAATTTGATTGGATTGGTTTTGATTGAAAAAGACTTATTAAAGTCTCCCGGTGTTATGTCTGAAGGCTTATCAGGGGACGGTTTATAAACGAACATACAACCTAAGTAACAGCCGTGCTTTACTTAGGATTTGAACCCAGAACCTCACGCACCCCGGGCCGGCGGCGCACCAGCCGATTGCGACACGGGATGTAGGCGGCAACTAAAATGAAGGTGTAACTTGCATATCGTATTACTTCTGTATAACTTGGTTGGCATGGGAGGTTACCTGTAATTGTATTCTTGTAGCCTTGATTGACTGGACTAGTAATTTCTTATACAGATTTTATGCTTGCGTTGTTAGTGTTTTAGGTATAAAAATTACCACTAATTGCTATTTTTTTTTGTTTTACAGTAGTTTAATACTGAGAAAAAACACACTTGAAAATTTTGATCTTCCGAAATAGTTGTTTGTTGATTCCAAAGAATATGTAAACTTTCCTTCATTGCTCTTTTGTTTAGATATTTGGCTGCACAGAGCATCGCCATCGGGACTGAAGTTTGATTAATCGATTTTTTTTTCAACCAATGAATACTTCCAATTTTCATATTTTCTTGTAAAGTCTTAATTTAATGTACGGGTTTATAGGTGTTGTTATAGGATAGGCAATTACTTTACATTTAATATTTATTGTAAAAAAAATTCGTTATTGAACATTAGTACAATAAACAAACGATAAAATAAACAAAGATAAGCTCTGTTAAAATTAAAAAATTCTCAACATTAATAAGTGTTGAAAGCTATTAAATAGAGAAGAATGTTTTCGATGTTAGAATTTCCTGTTTTAATTTTATTTCCATTTATTTAAAATTTAAAGTATTATACAGAATAATTTTTTTTGGATATGAATACTGATTCCCTTGAGCAATTGTTCCAGGTGAAGATCTTGAAAATGCTGGTACATGATGACAGGCAGACATTTATATGTATACAAGTAGTTNGCAATTGTTCCAGGTGAAGATCTTGAAAATGCTGGTACATGATGACAGGCAGACATTTATATGTATACAAGTAGTTAAAACAACACATTGGTAGTTGTCAGTATGCCGACGGCCATACCGCTCTGGTAACCTGATGGTCGCCTGATTGCCGTGNGTATACAAGTAGTTCAAACAACACATTGGTAGTTGTCAGTATGCCGACGGCCATACCGCTCTGGTAACCTGATGGTCGCCTGATTGCCGTGGTTCAACATGGCCGTACAAGGAACGTCATGTAGCTGAAGGTGCGAATACAAAGCTAGGGAGGCCCCCAGTGGGCCTTGACCAGGCACAGAAGTACTCCATTCAACCTGCCCCAGACTAGGATACAAGGCACCTTTGTTTCCATTCAGACATACAAATGTAACCACTGAAACGAAAACATGATCAAACATGGCTGCCGAATGAATTAACAGCAAACACGTTGATACCACCTGTGCGATCGTGACATAAGGCCGGTGCATGCCATAGGAATCAGAAGGAAGATGTAACAGAGGTGTGCAGAGTACTTTAGAACCTTTTTAATATTTTATATTTATAATAATTGATTCGAAATTTTACTGTATATATAATTTATGTATAAAACGTTCTATGGTTTAGCGATACGTTCAAGACTACTTGTTGCGTGCCATCTGTTCTTAAAAATGAGATCACACAAACATTTTTTTTTGCAATTGATTACTGGATAATTCAAGCCTCCTTAAGCGTACTTATATAAGAAAGCACTGTACTGCGAATATGTGACAATTAAAAGGCCACATATTAAAGGAATTAGGCAACGCTAAACCAAATATTGTACTTAGGCATCTAGAGTACAATCTTTATTAGACCTCCGAAGACATTCTAAAACCATGAATTATTAATCAGTACATAGCAAATTGTACATTAAAATTATTTTCAAATGCTTTTTGACAAGAAAAAGAGACAAAACCAACTTCAGCACAATATGCTAACAGCGCTGTATTTATAATAAAAAAGAAGAAAGAGCATAACAAAAAAATTATTACTAGTAGAAAGAAAGTAGCTGTGACATCCAAATGAGTAAAATAAAAAATAAAACTAAACAGATGAATCAACATAGTTAACACAAATGTGGGCGCTTGGTCGCACTAGTCATCACTAAACAAAAGTGGTCAGGGGAACGAGCAGGCCATACGTGAGTCCACCACGGCCAGTCCGTTGTGCAGTTCAAATGCTCTCGGGCGTTACCTTCATATTCTCCCGACCTCGCCCCACTTGACTATTATGTGTGGGAGCACTTGAACAGCCTGCACGGTGTTATATTGACTCAGAGGAAGAGCTCTTCGCTCGGGTGTTTTGCAGTTGTCCTCTCTCTACAGCACGTGTCTGGGCTCTTTGCAAAGTGCAATAGCACGTTGTGGCAGAGATTGTATTGAAGAAGGAGGCCACCTTTTTGAACAGTTTTTGTAAAGGATTGCAGTTATATACAAATATAGTGGTCCCACTCTTATTCCTCAATCACGCCAAAAAGTACTTAGTAATCAATTACCGACGTATGGTTGTTTAAAGAAAAAAATATCTGTTTTGGTCTCTTCTAACATCTCTAAAAGTTCGAGTATCTAATTTTGTTACAACTGGTATATATGTTTTTCGAAAACTAGGCAGAAATGCTTCGGTGTGAGGTGATTCCATCTATATGAAAACTTAGGTATAATATACAATGCGACTTATAACCTAGCTCAAAAAATTATTGAGGGATATAATATCCTTTAAATCGAGTTTATACGCTGCAATTTTATAAAATAACAGATACGAAGTGAAATTAAATTTCAATTCGCGGAACAGTATTTTACGATTTAGAGATTTTCAATAAAACTTACTCTTGTTAATATTTCCTGTCATAACGAAAATAACAGAGATGACCAAAATCTTATTGCATAGGCACAATATTTTTACCGTTAGGAATTATGACTGTTTGATAAGGTTTATTGAGTTGTAAAATGGGTCTTAGTCAGCCGGTCATTGACGAAAGCCACTGTATTTCGTCAGTTATTTCCTATCTTTTCCCAAATGGCCTTTCCCTAGGTTGAGGAAAAGTAAACACAGAGATAGGCGAATACTGATAACAAAGTTGAGTCCTTGTTTATACTTCAGTAACAGATGGTAAACAAGAAGCGAGATGATAAGTTTTTAAATTTTGCAATGCGGTCTAAAATAAGGGAAATCAGCTGTTAACTGAATAATATAAATTATGCCCATTTTATAATTAACTGACGTTCCACCTATAGTTTCATGTCTTGGTAGTACACACATAAAGAATTTCGTGTTCAATTTATGCTTGTTAATTAGAAAATTGTATCAATACATATTATATACTTGATATTCTATTCATATAACACACTTTGAAATTAAGACTAATTGTGTTGGGGAAAAAAAGTTACTATTTCATTTGAAAATACGCTTTCACAGAAGACCCAATATTGATTTTAAAAAAAATTTAAAATGTCTTGCACATTTGATAAACTTAGAAATAATGTAAACTGTTTTAATATAATATACAATGCAATATTAAAANTAAAATGTCTTGCACATTTGATAAACTTAGAAATAATGTAAACTGTTTTAATATAATATACAATGCAATATTAAAAATTTTTATATTCTTAAGATGGCAATACTGTAAACAAATTATTAGCTATCAAGCTACCGTTGTTGTGTCATGNTAAAATGTCTTGCACATTTGATAAACTTAGAAATAATGTAAACTGTTTTAATATAATATACAATGCAATATTAAAAGTTTTTATATTCTTAAGATGGCAATACTGTAAACAAATTATTAGCTATCAAGCTACCGTTGTTGTGTCATGGCGGTATGTGCCTTGTTGAAATTATATTGTTCTTTCTTAAAACTAATAAATAGTTTATTCAAGTGATCCGGAGTATTTCTTTATAAAACCTACAGGTTATGGGCCCAGACACCTAATCTTGTATGGTTGAAGTAAAATAGTGCACGTAAATACTGCAACAACAGTTTTTTAATATCGTCGACGTAAGTAGTGTCGTTTGAGGTTAGTACGACCAAGCGGCGGCGTGGCGAGAAGGAAAACTTGTTCAGAACGGACAAGGAAGGAAGGAAGAGCAAGATGGATGGCATGGCACATCAAAGTACAGTTATTAAACTGGAAGGCGCCAAGAACTGGAACATCTGGAAATTCCAAACGTCAGTTTTACTGCGAGGTCATGGTTTATATGATGTGGTCGAAGGTCGCATCTTGAAGCCAGAGGTTGTTACGGACTCTGGTCGGACCCTTTCATACGATGCGAAGGCTCAGACCTTACTGGTCACGAGAATGTCAGAAGACGTGATGCTCACTATCACATGCACTACTGCTGCGGAGATGTGGCGAAAATTACTAAGTGTATATGAACAGAGAAGTGAAACAAATATNTAAACTGGAAGGCGCCAAGAACTGGAACATCTGGAAATTCCAAACGTCAGTTTTACTGCTAGGTCAAGGTTTATATAATGTGGTCGAAGGTCGCACCTTTAAGCCAGAGGTTGTTACGGAGAAACCAGCCTGGGAAAGTATGGACGCGAAGGCTCAAACCTTACTGGTCACGAGAATGTCAGAAGACGTGATGCTGCATATTATCACATGCACTACGGCTGCGGAGATGTGGCGAAAATTACTAAGTGTATATGAACAGAGAAGTGAAACAAATATTCACGTAATACAACAGCGATTCTTTCAATATAAGTATGAAGAAGGTACAGAAATGTCTGTTTTCCTGTCGAAAATTCAAGAAATGCAGAATCAGTTAAAACAGATGGGTGAAGAAATCTCGGATAAATTGGTCATAACAAAAGTGTTAATGTCACTGCCCGACGGCTATAAACATTTTGTATCAGCTTGGGAGTCGGCACCGGATGATAAACAAACTTATGAAAACCTGGTAGCTAGATTATTAGTCGAGGAAGAAAGATTACATGAGAAAGGAGGAGCAGCGCAGTCTTCAGCTTTCGTCGCTAAAAAAACGGACAAGAGAAATATTAAATGTTTCAAGTGCAATAAGTTTGGACATTATGCAAGTGAATGTAGAAATAATAATAATTCAATGCAAAATCGAGTCAGTCGTAATAACCGACAATAAATGTTTTTATTGTAATAAATCCGGCCATAACAAGAATCAGTGTCGCTTCAAGAAAACAAGGATAGTAACGCGTTTGTGGTGTCAAACTCGTTTGAAAAACAATATCAAGAAACAGAGTGGTTAATTGNAATAAGTTTGGACATTATGCAAGTGAATGCAGAAATAATAATAATTCAATGGAAAATCGAGACAGTCGTAATAACCAGTGGGACAATAAATGTTTTTATTGTAATAAATCCGGCCATAACAAGAATCAGTGCCGCTGCAAGAAAAACAAGGATAGTAACGCGTTTGTAGTGTCAAACTTGTTCGAAAAACAATATCAAGAAACAGAGTGGTTTATTGATTCCGGCGCAAGTGAACATATGTGTTGCAAACGTGAGTTGTTTACCTCATTCACGAGTCTATCAAATAAACTCGTAATCTTGGGTGACGGAACGAAAATTACTGCACAGGGGCGCGGACAGATGGCGGTACAAGTCTCAAATGGCAAAGAATGGATCGACACAACCATAGACAACGTGTTGCACGTGCCTGATTTAAAAAAAAATTTATTCCCTGTGCAATGCGTCACTGCAAGAGGTTATGTCAAGATGACAGATGAAAACTTATGCAAATTTTACAAGAAAAATAAGTTGTTGGCAATCGCGGAACGAGCTGGAAATATGTATTACC
>NQII01000381.1:304407-385873 GCA_002778355.1 Clitarchus hookeri | reverse complement strand
AGTACCAGAACCAGCACCTCGACCGAGGATCGTCGTGGTGGCCGGACAGCCAACGGCCCACGGATTTGCGCTGGCCGAGACTGCAATTAGAGCAACTTGAAGACATATTTGGCAGAAAATACAGGTGACCAGGCCAAGGACGTGTGCAAATACGTGGAAGAAATGAAACAGAGTATCATCGACCAGTTGCAGGAAGAAGTAAATGAAAATGGACCCTTAAAATTTAATTTGTTCTTGGAATGTGACTATGGCAAACCTGAGCCCCATTAACATGAAGTAGACCAGCGCGCCTTCTAGACCAAAAATTTGCCCGTTTTAAACAGCCAAGCCGACCCCCAGACAACCAGCACGCACTCTTACCAAAAACATGAGCCGTGCAGTTTTTGCTATTGTGTTCAAGTGACCATGACATCATACCTGCCACGAAAACCACAAGTCTGCCAGTGGGGCAGAAAATTTACACTGGGTAAGATGCTGTCGAAAAATTTATCGAGGAAATCGTGGAGGTTAGAAAAAAAATGAAGGAAATTTATGAAACAAGTGAACCCATGAAGCCGCTACTGCGAAGAAAAATTCACAACTGACAATTGGAAGGTAATGGACCTCGGCCACTTCACCGGAAACTACATTGGGGTATCCTGCCATAACTGCAAAAAACTCCGCTGCCGTCCGAAAAAACTGCCTGTATTATTCCACAACTTGACGTATGACAATAACTTTAATATAAAACATTTGGGCTACGACGAAGAAAACATATTCATCATCCCGCAAACAGACGATAAATTAATCATGTTCTCGAAGTCGCCGTGTGAGAGATTCGCCTTACAATTTATAGATACCATCGCTTAATGTCTGCCAGACTCGCAACCCTCGCGACTACCTGCCGAGAGACCAGCTGAAAAATACAGCAAAGTTCTGCATCCCAGACGAGCTGAAATTAGTAGGGAGAAAGGGAGTGTTCCCCTATGATTACATAGACAGCTTGCAGAAACTCGAAGAGATGCAGCTGCCCCCTAGCGACAAATCCTAACTAATATTATAAATGCGAAAGTGTGTTTGTTTGTTGGTTTGTCTTTTCACGTCGCAATGAAGCAATGGATCGACGTGATTTTTTGCTCACACAGTTGGAGGGTCATAAAGTGACATAGGCTACTTTTTAGCTCAACTATGTTGAGGTAGACCAGATGACAGATGTCGGCATAACGACCGTGATCAAAATTACCTCTCGCTTATGCCAGACTAGCTGTCTGCAGTCAATATGGCGAGCTGAGGGATAGAAGATGACTACAGTGTTCCTAAATACCCCGGAGGGAAATTCGAGGTCTGCATTCCTTAGCGATATTACTGGGATTCGCCGAAGACTACAAACGAATTATCCTTAATTCGAAGCAGGAACTAGTACTACTCCTAGCCAATATGCACGCAAATGCCATCGTAAGTTCGGGGGAAAAACTGAAGACAGTGGAACTGAAGCTACAGTCTATCGAATGGATGCTGCTTCACGTTCAGCTGACTACTACTGAACGCATTAATATGCTGTAGTGTTGAAGGTGTCAAAAATATCGATGTGGGTTTCAGCTCGTGAAATCTGGAGGCATACCCTAGATTGCCAGCAAATCAACACATCAACTGGATTGTGAAATCCAGCTTTCCCACTGAGAAATCGAGGTACATCATCGTTGGGTTACAGACCCGAAGACAGCACAATGTGAGAGTGAGCCATTCGCAGTTCGACAAATGTCAATTAGAAAATGTGAAAATATACTTGAATAGTGAAAACTATCCGTATATGTACATGAACTTCGAAAATGGATAGTATCTGCTGGCATATCAAACGTATGCTCAACTTCAAAATGCATATTATGGGCGCTCTCAATCCCCGATACTGATTTCTGGTTACCTTCAAGAGTTTGGCCCTGCTTATGGTGTTCGATGTGAGTAAACAGGACGAGCGTATCAGCTCGAATGTAATTGACTGCAGGATCGAATTCACTACCAATGGAAATATACCCTCACACATGTACACTTTCTGCCTGATACTTCACGACCCAGTTGCATCATACAATTTTCGAGACAAAGTCGTCAATATACTTTCGTAAAATTCCTCCGAGGGTATAAATGCGATGGGTATTAAGCGATATCTGTTTAGTCGGCTTCGAGCATAGCCAGCAACAGGATGTACTGTTATCTGCAAGGCTTCCAGAACTAGTGCAGCTATGTGCTCAAGGAAATTGCAGTGTCTTACGACGACGATGGCAAGGCGCGCATGCGCTCCTTCCACCCCCCCCNTTATTCGTAGAAATTGTTGGAGGAGAAACGCAAGAAGACGAACGACTGGCTGACCAAGTACTGCCATGGACTGGAGTAGGACGAAGGCAAGATTCCGTACCATCAAGTGGGAAACATGTTGCGCGACTTGCTGGTGCAGTATCCGCAAGGGCCGGTGTACATGGTGGGACCCGAGCAGAAAAAATCTGCTGAGCGACCTGTCCAAAAACTAAGTTGAATGCAACGACTTGCAGTTATAGTACGGCTGTCCTTCACTGCGCAAGCTGGCGAAACCCTTTGACGACCAGCAGTGGCACACCTGCGACAGGCCAGAACCTGACTAACTACTACGGACCGTCTGCGACACATTCGAGAACGCCAAAAACTGTNGCACACCTGCGACAGGCCAGAACCTGACTAACTACTACGGACCGTCTGCGACACATTCGAGAACGCCAAAAACTGTTATGTGGTTTCCCTATCTTTTATAAAATGGCATTAGAAGGTTTCAATGGTTTAATGGTCCCTGAGTATACAGATACATCACAGTGACATTTGTTATAATACGCATTCTTGCTGAATAAAACNATGGTTTAATGGTCCCTGAGTATACAGATACATCACAGTGACATTTGTTATAATACGCATTCTTGCTGAATAAAACTATTATATCAAAAGACCATTTTACATTTTTAGTGAATAAAGATCGGTTTGTTGGAGTGACAGGAAAACATATGCCTGGTATTAATAAATAAATACGAAAAAGAACAAGCTGCGAACCTAAAGAATCATTAATAATATGCACAGTAAAAAATCATTTGAAATAATTTAACTGACCAAGAATAATTATTCGCAATAAAACTGATCTTATATTAACAACAAATTGCGTTCAAATTATACGCAATCTCTTTTTTTTTACCCTTGCTACAATGTATTTTCAAATTGTGCTTTTTTAAAATGCGTTAAGTACAAAGCATGGAAATACGATTCAAAACATTTCCTTAAAATGGTACAAAAATCTTATTAATCTTATTAATAGATAGGAGCAAAACTGGAACCAAAGAAACATGCTTGGAACTGTAACCACAAGGAATATGGCATTAATAAAGGCAAACCTATCCAGAAATTTTGCGTGGAATCCACATAATAAGACGCCTCAAAATACACGACTTGAAAACATGCGTATTATGTTACATACACATCACTCCAGACACCAGTAAAATTTTTAATGTTCACTATTAATGAAATCACTGTCGTCGTTTAAAACATGGCGTTTTCTATGCAAGTTCTTAAACTCCTGAAATTGCACCATACGTTTTTTACTACTATTTCTACCACTACAACTGTCATCATGGCAACTATCGCTTTCACTGTCACTATTGCTGTCATCGCCCATACTTACTACGAATGTTTCTCTTTATTCTTCCATGCAACGATCGTTTTTACAATATTCTGCGTCTTCTCTTTTTACTGTTTATAGATTCATCTGTTAGCACCTTTACCTTGTCGGCTCTTCGCGATACATGTTTATCATCTGCACGAGACTTGACAGTGCCCCATATACAGCATGAGGCACCCAAGGCAGGCAACCTGAATAACACCACCCATTTCAGAGGTAGAAGAAAATGTCTCAGAGAAAAGTTGCTTGGGTCCAAGGCGCTAATAACCTGATAGTGATCATTTCCCTGTACGTGGAAGGGAAAAGAAGATACAAAGGCCAACTTCGTTAATGTAAATGGAATGACAAATTTTATTAACACCCCTCGACAGTGCGTATGATGATGTAAAAATCACGATGACATCTGCTGGTTATTCAAGATCGCTGAAGGTCAATGACGAAGCAAACTGCACCGCTGCATGGAACAATAACGCCGTCCTGTGGCGACGGCAGCCGTCGTGTAGCTGGCGTTTGTTCAAACAAACGCCAGCCTCAGACTACGCTTCCTTTGTTATGTCACTATGACATCAGGTGTTCACGTTGGTTACCTTGTGCATTGATACATACTGTAAAGCGATCCTGAGCGGACAATACCGCACGTTGAATTTCATCAGGAATTATTATCGCAGAACAAACTCGTGTTGTACGGCTTTTTATGTCTTCGAGAGTCGTGGGTGGGTCTTTGTAGACCTTGACACGTCACAGTCTGCTCTCCACTCGGTATGTGATCTACAGGATGATGGAGCGCTAGATCGCTTGGTCGACCTTATTGCGTAGCGAACTGACACATACTCAGGGGTGAAATCAGGCGGCTAATAAACACTTCGACTTTGGATTCGGTTAGCTAAAACCGTTATTTATTGCATCATTACGTCACTCATTATATAGGTATGGTACACTGCACTCTTGGGTTCCGTTTCCTGCACCCTTCCCTTACCCGTCGGAGGCCTGCAGGTCAAATTTTTAGTTTATAAACGTCGGGGAAAAGTGGTCGGATTTGGAGGCGCGGTTACTTAACTGAGCTGTTACTGGATGTTGGTTCCTTCTCGCTTCTCGTCTCGCGAAGTCGTCTCTCGACGATTTCGACGCCCGTCCCGCGATGTCTGGCGCGACCTCTGTGTCTCTTGAGTCCTCGGATTGACTCCCCGGCCGTCCAACTGGGCCGCACCCCTGGCGCTGACCCCGCGTCTCTGGAGTCCTCGGGATCGACTCCCTCGTCCGTCGAGTCCCCGGATTGACTGACTTCTCCACCTCCCTCCTGGACTATATCTCGAGGAATATCCTTCGGCCAACGTCGATCAGGGGACGCAAGCCTCACGCGCTGACGAGCGCCTCTCTCTGTCACCTGGTACATTCTTAATTGGAAGGAACTATTCAGGTTACGTCGGTATGAGCATTTGACGCACGTTCTGGCAGATTGTGAAAGCGTCGCTCTGTTCTTTCTCTCGAAGCGTCATGCGTCAACCTGTTGCTTTAATGTTCCCCACAGATAAAAGTCCTTAGGCGTTAAGTCTGGGGAAAGTGCAGGCCATTTCATGTTTGCAGTCCGACTGATCCAGTGACCACCGAAATTTCTGTTAATACCGTTGTAATTCCCTGTGCAGAATGAGCGGGACATCCGTCATGTTGATACCACATGAATTGCCTTATGTCCAATGGGATGTCTTCTAATAATTGCGGCAGCACTTATGTTAGGAACTATAAATACTTGATGCTATGTAGTGTCCCATCCATAAAATAGGGACCTGCTAGGCGATTATGTACAACACCGCACCACTCGTTTACATACCATGATCTATGTTTATCCACTTCTCTCAGCCAGTGTGGGTTGTCAGCTGACCAGTGATGCATGTTGCGAAGGTTAACCTTCCCATTGTTTGTAAATGACGCTTCATCGGTAAACAAAATCTTGGACAGGAACGTGTCATCAGTTTGTTGTTTTCGTAGACACCAATCGGAGAACTGTACCCGATGTCGAAAGTCATTTCCACGTAGCTGTTGATGAAGTGAAATGTGGAAAGGATGAAATTTGTTGCTATGTAATATTCGTGGGATACTCCATTGACTGATCCCACTCTCACGTTCAAGCTGCCTCTTGCTGACATGTGGATCGTGTACTGCCGCAGCTAAGATGCTAATTGCACTTCCCTCGTCAGTTGCTGTTTCTGGTCGTTGTCTTTTCTTGTCCACGCTTCCGGTTTCTTGAAATACTTTTGTTGTGTTCGTAAAGACAGATCGTGACGATGTGGCACGATAAGGATGTCTCTCAGCATACAATCGCACTGCTGCTCTAATGCTGCGGTGACATTCGCCATAAATGAAAACCATATCATCTCTTTCGGCTGTCGTGTACCTTGTGCCAGTTCGAATAACGCCAAGAAGACGTCTTATCGCTACAACAGCACAGCACATACTAATGGTCCATTGTTCCGTGCGGCGGCGCAGTTTGCTTCGTCATTGAACTTCAGCGATCTTGAACGATCGGTAAATGTTATCGTATTTATTACATCACCATACGCACTGTCGAAGGGTGTTATTAAAAATTATCGTTCCATTTAAATTAACGAAGTTGTCCCTTGTATCTTCTTTACCCTTCCACGTACGGGGTTATTATCACTATCAGGTTATTAGTGCCTTGCACCCAAGCAACTTTTTTCCGAAACATTTTATTCTAGCGATTAAATTGGCAGTGTTATTCAGGTGGCCTGCCTTAGACGCCTCAGCCTGTATATTCTATTGTATTAAAATTACAGTGTTATAGCGGCAGCCTGGCTACTTCGTGGCCGCTTCAAGAAGTTCGTCTGCATAATACTTGGGAGCTGGGCGTTGGCATACAACAACGCTAAGTAGTTCTGCTTTTGACCCGTTCCATAATGACACGGATGCGGAAACGGATCACGGAAGCGGAGCACGTAACGTACTCCGTGTTCAATCTACAACGAGACGCATGCGGACGCCGATACGTACGGATACAGGTAAGAAATCTGGTAGCTCCCAGCTCTTCCGTGTCCGTGAATCCGTGTAGCCAATAGGAATCGAGTATTTGGTTTGTCGATATTCGTTATCGTGGCCATGGTTTGGCAGTAGTATTTGCACAATGTTAAACACTAAAAATATACAAAAATAGATGTGTACATTATAAAACCTATATCAGTAATTTGCAACGGCTGAGTATTTTTGATTTCGTAAGTTGCAGGACTGTATGTTTCTTCATATGCAGAATAGTTAAAAATTCATCCCGAGTCGTCAGCTCGTTCCGTTTACGTGTTACGGGTCCATTTTCTTAAGCATACGTGCATTGTAGAACGGGCCTTAAGCAATACTGTTTACCTTGAGCTATTATAATATTTTCATAGTACAGACAGTAGCTTTTTTTAAAGTACGTAATTCTATTCTGCGGGCATAAATGTTTTGAATTGTGCGTTCAACAGCGCACAAATCAGAGTCATCCCAAACTTTTTTTCTGTTACTCGTCTTTCGTTTGTTCTCTGTTGTACATAGTTCTTTATCTGTTAGTTTTTATACATTTATTTCCATATGTATTTTATATATTTTGGCCACCGATTTCCATATGGCAGCTGCTGCTCGTTTCGTGCCATTTTCAATAGGATAAGCATGTCTTCCAGAAACTTTCTCGTTATCATAAAACGCAATTACGTTATTAATCATTTCTCAGACTTCAATGTGAATAGTAGGATGTTTTTTTTACTGGAACATGCCATGACTTATTCTTTCGTGAATACCTCCTACACTACTGACGCGTTCGCTTTACATACGCACTGACTATACAGTAGGTATCGGTGACACTGCTGCTTCTCTGTGATTGGCTTGCTAGATCTTCCCCGTTTCCGTCCTGTTTCCCTGAGCAAGGTCAGTACCGCATTCTTTCCAGATATTTGCTTTACTTTGTCGAGTTATAGTACTTCAAACAGAACAACTTCAGCAATATTTTATCGTTCCCACATCGATAAGTAGCAACCATTACAGTAGCAAATACAATCACAGGCGGGAATGTAACCAACAATTCTGTTGGTATTACTATCCATGTTAACAATATTGAGAGAGTACCTAAAACCAATCAGATGGTTGTTCATATTTTAACCGTTTAGATAGTTCCGACCACCGTATTTTTTCACAATATTCGTACATAGGGTCTACAGTAATTAAACGAGTAAAATTCCCTAGTTTCTGAAAGTTCACTCTCATTCGGGACCATCTGTATCTGCGTGTTTGTACTTTGTAGTTTGTAGAGAGGGTAACTTTTCTCTTTTTTTTTTTTTTTTTTTTTTTTTTTTAACAGCGAAACCTGTGCCAGAGTTGGGCTCCTCCTTCCAACGCAGTGCTGGATCGTCACTCCTCTCACACGGCATTCCTGTGCATGTGTGACTTTTATGACTGGACCAAAGTTGTGTTGCCGCGGCTTGGACGACTCTGAGCCTGCATCTAACAGGGACATACATCCTGGCCGTGTCATGCACAATCAAGCACAAATAAAATAAGTGTCCGGCCATGACATCAGCCAGTGAGGGATCGATTGTGTACCGAGGCCAGTGCTAAATGAATTCGCGAAACTCACATACCTATTGAAGAAAGTGCCCCGATATTTCCCTGCAGTGAGAGAGACCGCTATCAGGATCAAACACTTTCCTCTCGCATCACGTCATCTGATCTCGCGAAGAAGTGCTGCCCCATCACCAGCAGTGTCTCTGTCGACCACTGCGGAATATTATGGACCAAGACGGGAAGAATTATATTGAAAACCCTGTACTTTGGCATTGTTCCTCTCTCCTTGTCCGCTACGCTTTTTCTTGACGACTTGCGAAAGCAGCGCTGTCTTTCTTCGTCGTTTCGCGGAGTAGAACGTGTCGATGTACAACTAGATATGCACCGCACGTGCAGCAAGTCAATGCCGAATGCGGCGGGGAACATACTTTATTACAGGGAGGGCGGGTTGCCGGCCACAAGGAGAGTCCGTCACTGGACAAGTTCTCAGCACTGTCGTCACTGGGCGGGACTCTGCAGCGAAGCCAACGCTTCCAGCAGGCTGCATGCGAAACACATTATCCGCGTTGCTGTGAAGAGGTTGATATTTCGTTGCATGTTTCATCTTGCCTACACCGCTGAGTACTTGAGAATACCCAGGTGAAGCAGGCACTTATACCGCGAACTGCAGCTGCACTTGCCAGCAAAATGGCGTCACTGGCCGGCAAGATGTTGGAACGCCCGTTCGCCAATCGGCATCTGGTAACCTAATTGTCAGCCGGCAGCCCAGCCAATGAGTAAACGTTCCCAGCCAATCAGACGTGAGGTTCGTTCCTAGAGCATCTCACAGCCAACTAGAAAGTTGGTACGCTCACGTCAAATAACTGGCCACGCAATTTCTTTTCTGTGTACCTGTGCCTCCGCCGTGTCATTAAATGTTTGTGCCATTATAGTTTACAAAGATGTTGTAGTGTCTTGGTACTTTTGTAATTCGATGAAACAATTTTTTTTCCGCAGACAATTAATACACGTTTACTTTAAATGCCGCAAAATTCTTATCGACTTTTTGATCAATAACGGAAATAAGCCTCCCCTGCGTGCATTTTGTTTTTCTCGGTAGCTTTCTCCAGCCATCAGCTATATCAACAAGTATGCACAAATAGAGCCAAGTGTGTGCGCNAACGCGAGCATCAACTGACAAGACTGTTTCTGAATGCTTATAGCGAAGAGGAGAGAAAAATGCTGAAGATGAAAATAAATGGCTCTGCAATTTTCTTGAAAAATCAGTGAAGATATTTTGTAGTTTATTGGTACATTCGAAATTTAAGGTTATCAGTAAAAGAGTGATAACAATTTTTGTAAACAGTATGATGACGAAATGTATTTTATCACGTTGTAACCATTCTTAAAAAGGCCGTAACATAATTTGTTCAACATGAAGTACAATTTATGAGACTAACTCCCTAAACTAAACCAATTGCAATGTTTTGAAATTTTTTTTTGCAAAATATATTTTTGTTTTAATTCTGTATTTGCTTTTTCTTGCACGACAATACAGAGCCAAACTGCTCCACGTATATTGATGATAATGTGGTGTTGAGTAAGAACATCTCCAATACAGGCGACTCCTGCAACTTGTAAGACATAACGCGTATTTCAAACAGTACGCCTATTCTGGAACAATACGACTTCACCAAAAACTTAATTCGCCTACCTCAAAATCGGACATCATGTTGGTTGGATACAGTGCGCTGGAATGTAACACCGAAATCCTGTCACGAACATACAAAGACAAGTGTGATAGGTGGAAGAAAGTGAAAGGCTGAGTATGTATCCATTTACACAGTGTCAATGTGGACGGTTTGAGTGCGTTTCTTAGCAGGAAACGATTTAAACATGGTCCAAAATATAATTAATGGTTTATATCGCCTTAGTTGGTCAACTCTTGCGGCTTTTCGTAATCATAAGACGATATTTGAGGTTACTATTGTCAGTGTTTAGCAAGACATGGTTTTATACAAGGAAAGGTATGGTTTAAGGCGTGACTGAATTTGACATGGCGGTGACAGAGTTTAGTTTGTGATGTTGAAATTGATGAGGAAAATATACTTTCAACTATGCCGCTAAATAAACTAGTTTTTTTTTTTTTTAGTTAATGAAACATAATTTCAAATATTGATTCACACGTATGCCGAAACCGGAAAATAATTAATATACTTATGAAAAAGCAAGGTCAGGTCTTGAACGCCGATGAGGGCGAATGAGGTGAGTACGGACCAGCTCCGTAATGAAAGGGCGGTGAAAACGGGAGACACCCGAGAAAACCCGTTGACCAGCGGCATAATCCGCTACGATTCCCACATGACGAGAATCGAAACCGGTTCACCTCGGTGGCAGGCGAGTAGTCTAACCACTACACCACCGTGGCCCCTCTAAGCTTAAACTGTAGATAGTTAGTCACTGGTTAAAAATGGACTAGGTAAAGTTGTTGGATAGTTGCTTTTAAATACGTAATGCTATCCATAATCACAGAGTTAGACCTGGACTATTTAAAACCACGACTAATGTGTCTTTTGACAATGTGTAACAATTTGTTTCTGAAAAGGGCCCACTTGAACTGCGGTCACATGTCGCATGTTTTTTAAATGAGCGCAGATATTTGGGGGGGGGGTGGCAAGGGGGTGCCAATACGAGTGTTTTGATGTAATGAACATGGTGTAGCAAATGGATCCTTAGGCTACAAATAAAATAAAACGCAAGACGCACTGTTGCTGTTGAAGATACCCTCGCGGGTAAAGCCCGCCGCACATGCCCACACTCGCATTGGCCGTCACGAGCTGCGTGCGAGTGGCAGTATTTAAAACCTATGGCGCAGTACCAAACTCCGCATTTGCTCTCACGTGTCGACGCAGGCACGTACATGAGCGTGTACGCGCGTGTCGGCTAGGTGACCGAGACATTGTTTTCGAGTGGCAGTGGCGCGAGTGTTTGCAAAATGGAGGAACTCATTGAAGCTGTTCGAAGCGAAAAATGTTTATACGACGTAAAACACCCAGATTATATGAATACAAAATTAAAGGATTCTATTTGGAAACGAATCGCAGAGGCGCTGTATCTCAAGAATGGTAAGTATTATTTGTATAAATCTTACTGATATTATAAATGAACTGAAAATGTTGTGTATGTAGATATGAAATTCTAACATTTATTTAATATACTCATATGTGCATTTTACAAAATGATTAAAAGTTCCATTGTTATTTGTTGTATTAATTGTCGAACGATATCAATACGCGCCCCGTTGCACGCTGTGGTTTTGCCAGGTCACTCGTCCTTCTACGGAGTTAAAATAATCCGTAAATTGGTCTCTTATTTCAAATGCTCTTTTCGAAACGCGTCCTCTCAATGGAGGCAAAGGCAGTAATTGTTGAAAATTTGGTAAATTATCATTTTCCAGGTCCAGGTCCTCATTCATATTTTTACTTATACGTTTTGTGCGTAAATAGTTATGCAAGACACAACACGCCATAACAATTTTGTCTACTGTTTCTACTTTCATTTCAAATGGCCGTAAAAATATTCTGAAACGGGAACTCAATATGCCGAATGCACATTCAACCGTTTGCCTTGCTCTTGAGAGTCTGTAGTTAAAAACTTTGTTTCTATAATTGTCTATCACTTGTCTCTGAGGGAAAGGTCTCATAAGATTTTCCATTAAAGGAAATGCCGCGTCACCAACAATAACATAAGGCACAACTATGTCTTCTCTTCCAGGTAGACCCTTGGGCTCGGGCAGATGTAGCTGTCTGTTCATCATGTTTCTCTTTAATATGCAATTATCAAATATATTTCCATCTGGAAATCTGCCTTTAGAACCGACATCAATAAATACAAATTTATAATTTGCGTCTACTACCGCCAACAGCACAATAGAATGATGTTGCTTATAATTAAAGAATGAGGAGCCACTGTTTATAGGTTTTTTAATTGTCACATGTTTTCCATCGATAGCGCCCACAGTATTAGGCATTTGCCATATATTTTGGAAATCGACGGCATTTTTCTTCCATATATCCAGTGTAGGTTCCGGCAAGTGAATAGGTTGCATGTTCCTCCAAATAGCTGAAGATACCTTGGTTATAATATTTGAGACAGTCCTTTCTCCCATTCTGTAACTATAAGCAATGCTCCGATACGAGTTACCGCTCGCGACAAATCTGTAAAGAGACAAAAATACATGTATTATATTTGATATAGTCGTGATTATTAATGATGACTAATTTTATTGCAGGAAGTGAAGCCAAGAAATCTTGGGAAAAACTGAGAAACAATCACCGAGATGCGCTTCGTCGACAGAAAATTTCTAAACCAAAAAGTGGATCAGGGGCTGTTAATATAAAGTCATGGCGCTTTCAAGAAAATATGGCGTTTGTAATCCCGTATATGGCAAATAGGCCAAGTAACACCAATGTTAATGAAGACATACTAAATGACGAATCATCTCATAGTAATTCAAATACTATAGAAAATGACATTGAAAAAAATGTAAATGATACGGATATTCATGAATCAGGAGTTGAAGAAACTGATGAAACCCCTGAATCACAATCTACTGGTACAGCAGCTGATCAAGGAAATAAAAGACGACGCAAAAAGAACACTAATGCCTTACTAATTAAATCGATTGAGGACCATGAACGTAGAGCAGCTAAAAGACAGCAAGAACGGGACCGCTTAACTAATACCAAAAATGATTTCATCATAAGCAATGTTAAAAATGATCCACTTTTTCATTTTTTTATTAGTATGTATGAGACTACGAAAAGATTGCCGCCACTATCTCAACACAATATTAAAACAAACATATTTTCATTGGTGTCCCAAGAAGAATCTAATAACTTGGTGGAATATTCGCCTCGTCCACATTCTTCCTATTCACAGAACAGTGATGCAAGATCATATTATTCATCATATACGCCTTCTCCTGCAGAACAACAGCCACATAGTGATGCAGGAACATATTATACGTCTACTCCTATAGAACAACAGCCACAGGAAGATGGAACACCAAATATTATAATCACTCGGGATAATGAACTGAACTTGGTACAACTTGACAGTTCTGGAAATATGTTTGCGCACTCGTCAAACTCTTTAAATTAAATTTATAAAATATTATTGTGCTTTGAATAGTTCCATTTCATTTGTAATTGTTTGCCTACATAATAAACTTACCTTAAGAAAACGGCCAATTTTTCTTCAGTACTAATTCGTTCATGACCACCATATCCTNTTTAAATTAAATTTATAAAATATTATTGTGCTTTGAATAGTTCCATTTTATTTGTAATTGTTTACCTACATAATAAACTTACCCTAAGAAAACGGCCAATTTTTCTTCAGTACTAATTCGTTCATGACCACGTATAGGAACTAGAAGATTTAGACTTCGAATCATCGCATGTACTTCTTTAAAATCGTCCCTATTCATTTTAAAATAATTGTTAAATTTGTCGTCTGAAAACTCAGAAGTTATAAACTTAAGAGGTACACAAAAGGAAAACCTGTTGTAAGAGCTCTTCCATATTTTTTTTTCGGATGATTTCCTTACTAACAATAATCTATTTAAAAACTCGTTATCACTGTCGGATTCTGAACTTAAATCAATCGCGTCCATCTTGTTTCGTTTTCGTCTACGGAATGGCAGAAGAGACACTGACTGATGTACGACTCGTGAAAGCAATTGCGGACACACACGTGTCCACCAATGTCAATGCGACGTTGGCGCAGTATCGTGAACGAGTGCGAGTGTGGGCATGTGCGGCGGGGCTAAACAGTGCCTCGCCGTCCACAACACAAGGACAGGGAAGTGTGGAGTGGCAATGCGCTGCTGCAAGGACCACGTGGCAAAGTCAAGTCGGCGACGGCAGTCATCACTGCAGCCACGTGAGCTGCTCCGGGTACAGCGGTACTGTACTCCGCCGTGCAACCACGTCAACGGCCATCGCTTTGAACAGTTGTTACGGTTTCGATGTCAACTCGGTGTAAGTGATTGTGCTACATGTAATTCGCATAATCATTATTGCTCAGAGCACACGCACCTTGCATTTTATTAATTTGTAGCACACAGAATGCATTTCTGACACCATGTTCATTACTTCAAAACACTCGGCTTGGCACACCCTTGCATTCCCTAAAATATCTGCACCACAGGCAGTACGATTTAGAATTTCGTCCCATTCTTTTTGGGTATATTCTTGCGACTCCGTCTTTACATCTCCATGTCAGAGGTAGTTGGCACAAAAGGAAATTCACGAATACACGGAGACAGTTGTGATAGATGGAATAAAATGAAAATGCTGTGTACCTATGTATTCATTCCCACAGAGTCAATGTGGACGATTCGGGTGCGTGTCTTCACAGGAGACATTCTCTGAGCTACTCGAGAATTGCCCCTCGTACCCCAATTATTAGTAGAAGAAGATAAAAACTGAACTTCACCGTTTGCCCTCTCGGCAGACAAGATATGTGGTTTCAGCACTGTTAGTATCTCCTATTAAACGTAAGAGACCATTATGTGCTTTTTAATTCAACTGTCACGTTGTCATAAACTCCTGCGATTAGAGAGAGCATTGCCGCGAATATCTTAGTAATAAACCACCGTCCTTTCAAACAGCATTCCCTATCGAGCAGTAACCAACAAATCTACGTTATCAAATATTACATTGCGCTGTAATAAACCACCATTAAAGAATTATTGCTTACGAAAATTTAAGAAAGAATTTTGTAAGATACCGTAACTTTATATCTACATTTCCCCATATATTTTGGCATTCTCTTGTGAATATGAGTAAACGTGCATTAGTGAAGTCCTGTGGTTACATGTCGCACAACAAAAAGGTGATATTATAGAACTACGCCATAATGTACTATTAAAACCTCGTCCACAGTACCTTGCCTGCAAACCAATGGCTCGCGGCCACACTGACGACCCTATGACTTGGTCGATGGAAAGTCTGCAGCAGAGTAAAATGTAGATAGTTCCTCAGGAACTCGCCCAAGGTAATATAAGCTATAAGGGTCAGAGAAAGTTCTTGGGCCATGCAGAACAGCTTCAAAATAGTGTTTTAAATAACGGTGATCTGTTGGAAGTTGCATCCCGCCCTAGTATGAAGTTCAGCTGCACCCACCAGCAAAGTGGCGTCACTGATCAAGCAGAATGTTGGAACACAGTTCGCCAGTCAGCAGCTCAGCCAATGGGTAACTTTCGCAGCCTGCAGTAGCCAATCCGACACGAAGTCCATTCCCAAAGCCTCACGCGACCAATCAGAGAATGTGTATATAATATTCGCGGTCCCTTCACACATTTTGAATCAAGCCTTTGAAAAATCGCTCCTTATATAACGTATTTGGTTGTTTCCTAAATATGGCATGTATCACAGGCGTTTTATACTTCTGGTATCATAAAAGTATCTTACTTTTGGTTAAATATAACTTTTACTTATATTTTGCCTATAAAATATAATATTTCATTTGTAATCAATATTAATAAAACACAGAGTAAATAAGGGTATTGGCAATGCCTAGTAAGAAATAACAAAATGTAATACCACTGGCTGCGCAAGAATACGATGTTCGATTCCTATGGTGTAACTTTCCAGACTTGGTTAAGCTTTGTTTGCATGGGGTGGAGGAATATCCTGGACGTAGAACTTTATCAGGGCTTCAGAAAAGTTGGAGGAAACCGCAAATGGGCTATCCACCAACATAAAAGGACACCACGTTATTTCTGTTCACGTGCGCACTCTGCGAAGTCGACGCGGACGGGCATCCGGGGTCAGGAGAGAGATGAGTAATGTACCACCAGGGCGGCGTTCCGAAACGTTACTCTGCGAGTAAACTGTTCTCTTTGGCTGTCCCAAAACACTTCGAGTAAATGTTTCACTCGCTCTTGCCCGGGTCCCAAAACTACAGAGCAATCACTCTGAGCATCTTGTCAAAGTAAAATTTTACACTCACTATTTCAGCGAGTAACGAAAGGTAAACTGAAAATGCCGGAAAGTATAGTAGAACTAAACAAACTGAAAGTAAATATGGACATTGTGTTTACCAAAACACACGGGAAAATGACAAATTACAAGTGATAAAATTCGTAGTTTTAATTAAAAGTTAGTTTATATAAAGTTACATTTTTATCATTTTATTAAAGTTTGTGATTTTCTTATGGTAAGAAAAGCTATTTCCATATAATTTGAGGAAAGTCATGAATAAATTTTGGAATTTTCATTGGTTGCTTAATCAGTACATATTTGTAACGCAGAATGCTATTTACATTACGCTCGTTCCAAAACGACGTTTACTATTGCTTTTCACAGCCGTGACTGTTACTCTCAGAGTAACGTTTTGGAACACCGCCCAGTAAGGCTGGACTCACAATATTACGTTCGGCGGTCACGTGATCCTTGACCAATAGCAAGGCAACTTTTTTCTATCCGTTCATCCGTCAACTTTTAACCAACCTTTAACTTTCGACGGACGAATGGATGAACCACCGCCTTCTGACGACATTCCTTAAATTGGAATACGCACATTGAAATATAATGCAAGGCGGTGGATCTGTGTTTAATTATCTTTGGTGGTAAATTCCAAAATTTAAAATGTAAAAAAATTGTAGTATATATTGTTATTACGCAAAAAAATTATTTCTCCAAAATGTTTTTCTCTTGAAACCTATTTTCCAACTAAAATATACCTCAAACGAAAGAAAGATTGTGATATTAAGTTGTCACACTGAAATGTTGCCGTACAGGAGGATTGACGGCCAACGGATTGTTGTGAATCGCTTTCAACTGACGGACGAAAACGACAGACGGATGACTGTCGGACAGACGGAAGACTGTTGTGAGTCCAGCTTTAGGGTCTGAGAAGCATAGACTAAAGATGAGGTAGGCCGACCTCGCTGGCTGCGCACAACCAATCTACTGTACATGCCCCATCATTGAACTGCCTTTCTGTCAATACGACTAGCAAAAACTGGCGTGGATTGGATTTGAGGTTAGAACACTGTTTGGTAAACAAGAGCTTTGAGATGTTGGTATGCTTTCTCTAATCAATTTGTAATGCAGTCTGACCAAATTCAAATTGGTGAGAGTTTTTTATTCATATAAAAAGTGCTTGTCTTTTGAAAATGAAGATATAAACAAAGACGTTCATCATTGTCGACCATGTGACTTTGAGAGACGTGTTAGTTAGTGGTAGGTGAATGTCGGGTAGATGCGCAGAAGACTGGTGTTTAGTCAGCTGGGACAGACAGCTGGGACGGACAAGGTGCAGTGCAGCGGGCCGGTGCGGACAAGCAGCTCCCGCCTCTGTACGCTGGCGTGTTGTCGACGACGGTGCGTGGCTGGCAGAAGGGAGTAGTCTCGGCCGGCCTGCGTGACGGACCCAGCGCCGTGTTCCTGGAACTCCTCAGGCAGCAGGGTCTCGGACGGGCATCGCTGCCCAGGCCGGGCGTGTGCCGGGGCTACTTTGTCGTTCCGGGAACAGATCACACTCGCGCCTTCTCGCCGTCGCCCGCTACCGTGACGACCTTCCCCCTGTGCGCCCTTCTGCCCAGGCCGGCGACACTCTAGTCCATGTCCAGCCACTGTCTTCACCATAGACTAAAGCTGAGGTGCCCCAACATACTGTCTTTAATGTTTAATTGTAAAACTATTGGAAGTCAAATATTGAAATATATAATATACGCCCGTTTTACACAGGTTGAACAGAAGGATTAAACTTAAAAGCAAAGTCACCTAGACAAAGTTAATCTTAGCGAAGATGGGTTGTTCCCTATATTCGTTCATGTCATTGTTATTTCGTAAATGTTCAGTGTACAGAGTAGCTAATACACGAGTTCTTAGCTTTTCACCGAGCTTAATGTACTTCTGTGAATGTTGTTATGTCGGCAACAAATGCGAGAAATGTTTACAATGTGTAGTTTAAAGTAAGAGCTGGGCGCAATGCACGGCTCTCCGTGCTTGGTTGCTCCGTCCTCTTGCCGACATGCCCCGGGCGGCTGTGCCCAAACATGTAGTCCTGGTGGCGTGCGATACGCGAGGCCAGCGCCGACTACCGAGTAGCTCAGCAACTGCCAACTGCAGTTTGCTGCACCGTTATCTGGAACGCAGACACAACGCACTGCCCGGTGCACGAAAGCTGCGGTACTTCAACTCATCAAAGTGGTAATACGACCGTGTGAACACCGACACATCATAAATCATGTATCCCACTCCGTAGAATGTGTTCGTGTCAGTAACTTCAAAACTCAGCGGCGTTTCACGTATTGTCAGTCGGGGAACACAACGTCCTCCCATTCTGCCTCGTAACAGACAAGCTCACTTAGTTTTATCGTGGTTTTTTCGAGTCCCTTCAGACGGATGCCAGGATGGTTCCTTAGACCAGGAAATAGCCGATTCCTTCCCCTCTCCTGACTGCCAGTAGTTCCGTGTCTGACGACATTGCAGCTGACGAGACCTTAACAAACAGAACCTTCTACATCGCGACAAATGTCCACGTGTGTTACGATCGAGGTTACTGCGTTCGTGAAAAAAAAAACCTTCACCAATTATGTGTTCTTGGAATGTGCAGTTCTAGGCAACCACTCTCACTTTTTTGCCACAGTTCAATTGCTCCCAATATTCGTGTAATAACTACCGTTGAAACCATAAGTACAGGAGTAGATGTTCTCGCCTTCCCTTCCTCCCTCCTCAACATTTCACATTCTTCTCCAGACTGGCAGGGCCGCGGTGGTGTAGTGGCCAGACTACTCGCCTCCCACATAGGCGAACCGGAGTCACTCGCGGATTTTCGCATTTGGGAATCGTGCTGGACGCACAGAAAAAAGTCTAAAGTTGTGACAACAGTGTTAATATTACTAACACAGTTAATTTTTTTGTTATCTGTGAGCCGTAAGTAATTAAATGTTTTTGTTAATGTAATATGCTGTTTAGCTATTACTGTTAGTGTAACATTAACTACTTTTTTTAAAAACATTACCTCCTTACTGTCTNAAAGTCTAAAGTTGTGACAACAGTGTTAATATTACTAACACAGTTAATTTTTTTGTTATCTGTGAGCCGTAAGTAATTAAATGTTTTTGTTATTGTAATATGCTGTTTAGCTATTACTGTTAGTGTAACATTAACTACTTTTTTTAAAAACATTACCTCCTTACTGTCTGTCAACATTAAGGAGCGCGGTGTTTATGTTGCGGGAAAATAAATTTTGTGTTGAACTGATGTTAAAAGTTGTGTTATCAATTTTCTTGTATTTCCTTTGCTTTTAAAGACATTCATATGTAAAATAAAATAAGTACAATTATTCTGTCACAAAACGAAATATTTATTCTGTCACAAAACAAATTGAAGGCTGGTAGAGGAATCAAACCCGCGCCCTAAGTGCTTGACGCTCGCTACGTTACAGTCCCTGGCGTCCTGCCAACTGCTATCTCAACAGTGTTTCACATTTAGGTTATTCAGTACAACATAATTACAAACCGCTTTTCTCTTTCGCTACATGTAAATCCTTTATGCTCTATAAATATTTGCATAATTGGCCAACGTAAATTGCTTTGCAAGGCTTGAGAGCAGGTCTAAGCCACATTTAGTTCTCGTACTATGCTTTTAAATTAATTTTTTTTTTTTAATTTACGAGGTTATCGCTGTTCACTACTATCCGCCATTTTGCAACGCCAAGTCAGTGGAAACATTTTTTGGTTGGATACTTCTTTAATGTCGTAGAAACACAAAATATTTTGTTCTTCCTGTTTTTTTTAGCGTAATACAACTTACTGGTAGCGTCAATGTTACATAGAGGCTTTATCAACATAAAAATTACAACAATAGAATTGCATAATAGTAATATACGACTATTTAAATGGTTAACATTATTAACCTTGTCACAACATAATTAAGTTTACCATAACACACGTTCAAAGAATTAGACCCATAGCATTTTTTTGTTACATTATAAATTTTTATGTGCGATGATTCAGGCCGGTGTATTTTCTCGGGGTCCTCCCGTTTCCCCTACCAGTGCATTCCGAAGCTGCTGCATAATGAACTAACTTCACCCTCGCTGGGTCTAAAGACCTCGTCTGTAAAAGCCACTCAAATCTCTCAACTCAACTCCAGACTGGCTCCAGCATACTCCTGACCTATCTACCTTGTCAATGCTAAGACCTAGTCCCTAACCACTTTGTTAACTTATGACACGCTCGATTACAATTTGTACCCTTTCAATCACAGATAAATCTCCTTAGGCATTACAACGAACAAATATTTAGTTCAGATCTCTACTGTCACATACCGGGACCAAGTAAAATGTATATGAACCTAATGGTTCGGGCAGAAACTGTACGTGACACTGCGGAATGTGCTACCTCCTACATGTGAGGAAGTTTCCGCATGAGACATTTCTTTCTTATGTGTTTAGTGCAGATCATAAAAGCCACTTCTAATGCAACGTCCCAGATAAAAAGCAAAATGAATGACGTTAATTATTAGACTCTGAATGAATATTATAAGGTATACTAACTGTGCCGGCGGCTCCGCTCGCGTGGACTACAAAATTATTGTTTAGATTTTTTTAAAATAAAGTTGAATTTTACTTAGTGTTAGTTATGAGATAAATCATCATTAGACAAATATTAAGTTTTTAATGGGGAAACAACATCTTGAATTTTACGTATTTATTTAATGAGAAATTAAATGGTAAAAATGTTTATTAGTATTTCTCTGTTATAAATAGATATATGCTACTGCGCAGTTTTTTTAAAATGTTTCTTTATTGTACACAATTCTTTGCTACATAATATTGTTCCAACTTTAACGGTTTAGACACCGTATTGCAAGAGACTGCGCTGGCGGCAAACGTTTTTTCGACTTGATTCACTATTATCGTCACTGCTTATTCCTTATGTTACTTTACATAACAAAATACATACTAAAACCTGGCCAGAGAACATAGCTATGAATTAAAATAAACAACACGTAAATCGCATAAGTGGTTCTCGAGTGATAAGCGCACTAACAGACAGACAGACAGAGATACATTGAGTTTTATAATATGTATATATATATATGTATATATATATATATATATATATATATATATATATACAGTCGAACCTACAAATAGTGAAAATGTAGCCAAATTGGTAAAACCACTGAAAATGGCTTCTTTGGATATCATTAGTATCTTACTTAGTATTATCGGTTTACAAATTTGCTCTGGGCATTATTTGCGACATTCTCTGTGGCGTTAGGATTAACAAGTACATCTCATGTAATATGTTGTTCACAAAATAGCGACTAGCTTATATCAATGTCTAGTGCACGTAGCAATTTAATAATTTATTAGCATTAAAAATAATTTGTGTTTTTAAAAGTGATTTATTTGGTTTATTAATTCCCCCGTTTTTATGTTGGCAGGCATCGGCCAAGGATAAACACTTATAAGTCAAACTTATTTAAACTTAATTTAAAACAGAATTGACATATCCATTAACTACCCAGGACTTGAACCCAGAAGTGACTCGAGTGCAGAGTTTAAGACCTCCTTAATAAGGTCGTTGAGGCATCATTTTTCAAGTTCTGTGTTCGAATCCTGAGTTAGTCATGCATATGCACGACATTCCCAGATGCAAGTTTACTGTAGTCATGTTAGTTCATTAGGGGAGAAGGTTCAAATATGGGTCACCACTTCGTTGACGCCTTCTATTGCAAATTGGTTGCAACATTTGCAGGTTATAATGCATGCACAAACACACGAAACATGTTTACTTCAAGATATGCATGTAAAAATATATTATAAAGTAACCATATTTCATCCACATAACATTTTATAAAAATATTCAAAATCATCCATTCTGAAACATGGATCCAAATATGGGCTACACATAAAAGGCCCTTAATAAACTAAGGTTACGTGTCTAACCTACAGATAATAAAGTCTAATCATCTCATAAACCTTGAATAAAACACAGTAAATGAGGCGATGTAATAAAATCATGAAAAAAAGTTTAATGATTGCTAGAAGCTACAAAAATCAACCCCATAGGTCTATAGTAAAATTTTCTCTTCACAAAATTAAGTTACCTTAAAAGGTAGCATAATACATGAATTAATCTGCCTTAATTAGCTAATTAAAACAACAGAATACAAGGATAAAAATATTTGCATCCTCCCAAACTCCCAATAATGAAAAAAATAAAACAAGCAACTAGCCTATAACAGTCTAAACTCTTCAAATGTCTCACTTACTTACAAAAGTCACATATGTATTCATATTTTTCAGCACCTGCGCAATCGTCTTGTGCCCACATGGAACATATAAAGCACATAACCCATACCTCACCCCCTTATCGCCACAGAATCTACCCTCGCAAAGCATGCAGGTAGCATCCTCATCATTAGGCGTTTTCTTCCCAACAGGTAGATCCAAGTCACTGTCACTATCATCCAGACAAGGGACTTATTCTGGGATTCTTATGAATCTGATAGGTCTATATGCCTTTGCCACTTGGGTTTTCTTTCTTCTTGCTTCTTTTGTTTTACTGGGGATGTTCCTCGTCGCTTTTGTGGTATTTTGGCTTTTTTTTTTACTTCTAAACTCTTCTTGCTCTTCTGTCTCAAAGCCTTGGATCTTTCCAATGACTCAACCAATGCACTTTTGTATGGACTTGCAGTTATCCTACAGGAACCTGTAGCCCTGGGACGCCAATTAGATCTGGATTTCTTCCTTATGTCAGGTACTGGTGAAATAATGAAAGGGCTCACTTGTCTTGAGGTTCCAGGAAGAGGCTGCCGATTTGGCGTAGAAAACTGGTTTGAAATTCTTGCAATATCTTTTTGATTTTCTGAAGGTGGGACTGGAATGTCTTCGCCGGGCGATGTCGTAGTAGCTGCTGAAAGTAGTTCAGTGTGGTGCTGGCTATGGCAATTTAAAGATGACACTGAGATCGTAGATTCTCGTAAGGGATCGACGGAAGTCCCGAGCATAGTTTTTGTAGAATTTCATGTTTTCTCGGTTTCAGCTTCAGATGCTATAACATCTGCGTCAGAATTTTTTTGTTTCGTTCAGTGGAAAGATTCCTGTAGTTCTAAAGCCGTGCACAGCTATCTCTCTCTCTCTCTCTCTNATTTTTTTGTTTCGTTCAGTGGAAAGATTCCTGTAGTTCTAAAGCCGTGCACAGCTATCTCTCTCTCTCTCTCTCTATCTCTCTCTCTCTCTCTCTCCCCAGTCTGTACCTTCAAGTAGGCCCGTCCAAACAGCGCAATCATATCGTAANATCTCTCTCTCTCTCTCTCTCCCCAGTCTGTACCTTCAAGTAGGCCCGTCCAAACAGCGCAATCATATCGTAAGGAGTATGAGGTGCCCGAGAATGACGAATCCACACCCTAACCTCCTCACTGTAGTAACTCTTTAAAGGACCCATGAAGGTATTGTCGAGGCGCTGTAACTTATGTGTTGAGTGAGATGGCAGTGAAATAATGGTCATGTGATTATCTCGGGTCATATCAATTATGTCTAGATTCCGAACATGATGGTAATGCTCATCTATGGTGAACAAAACTGGTGAGTCTTTGATTGGTCTTAATTTCTCAATATAATGCTTGAACCACTTTGTAAAGAAGTTAGCTTGTATCCATCCAGATGGATGAGCAAAGCCAGTCGAATCCGATGGACTGCCTTTTATCAGTTTATATGACATATTTGTTCTTGGAAATATAGCTGCAGGAGGTTCAAAGTGTCCACTGGCACTCATGCAGACAATGATGGTGATTGTTGCTCCTATTTCAGCTTAAGTTAATGCAGCTATCGGTATTTTCCCTCTCCTTGCAACATCTGCTACTTTACTTTGGACGATGGCGAGCCCGGTCTCGCCCATGTTATACACTCTCTCGACTGGGTACTTATGTTATTCATAGGCGCCGTCCAGAATCTTGAGTAATGTAATGTAAATTTTATTTATTGAACCCATATGTGCGTGAAAATTACGTGCAACATGGCTTGCGGAGGGACAGAACGCCCTTATGGTGTTCTAGGAAAGATCTACCCAAGATCTTTCAGATTCTGTTGAATTTGAACGGGTGTTGTAAACCATTTTGTGTTGCTGGTTGATAAGCCATCCACCGCAAGTCTCCTCTAGTACACCCACGCATTTTTTTACTCCATAGCAAGTAGATACCTAACGATATCTTGTTCAAGTTCGTCTCCTAAAATGGTTTTTCTGCCTAGTTTGGTTGCTTCTTACTCAAAGTCTGCAATGTTGTGCGGGGTACATTAAACATTTTTGATGCTTCCTTTGTTCCCATCTTCTTTTCCCTAGCCACTTTCATGGCCTCATCCATATCAGATTTATTCCACAACTTTCTTTTATTTTTAGACACATACTTCGGTTTCCTTTTGCCTATCCTGCAACATATCCGACAATCTTAAGTATTCCATGTAAATTGTACAAGCATTTTGTCCAAATATGGGCTAGTAGCCCATATTTTGCGCACATACAATAGCCCAAATTTAGAGCACCTAGATAGTTGTATGCTAGAAATGTTTTGTGGTTATAATGGCCAACACGATACACACAAATAAACTAATAAATCTATCGAAAGTCCAATCCATAAACAATGAGATTCGTATCACCAAACACCTTAAAGATAAACACTTTTTATATAAAAAATATAATGAACATATACCTGTTTAAACATTCAAAGTGGAATAAAACAACAAAGACTGTGTCACACACAACACAGCGCAAACACTAGCTCCCGGCTCACACATGCTGCAAGACGTGTCCTTCTACAAGACATTCACACAGTTCCCGCAGAACCATGCAGAGCTAGAAACTTGCTATCCTGTATTTGGACCATAGCCTATATTTGGAACTTCTCCTTTATATATACAGGTCATCGATCGGCCTCCCGGAATATACAAAACTTTACATAATCGCAAAGAAGAAATAAATATTACGCATTTATGCCCATCTCTCACCAATTTTTTGTTAAGTTTATAAAAGTCCGAACTGACCCCAGTATTCTTTTAGAAATGTTGTTGGGCTTTCAGGAATTAGGAAACTATGTCTGAGTTGGAACTACCAGTAAGTCGTAGAGCTCCTCTAATAATCAATTTCATTTAAAGTGACAGTCTTATCCTCTGTAACAGAAACATAGCAGCCTGTGAAAAGGAGACAGTATGTCTTGAGCTGCGAGGCAGTTTGGTATCTCAGTGACCAAACACGAATTTAAATGCAAACCAGACCCAGAAACAGGTCTCATTTATTGCAATAACTTTGTTTTCGTCACACTGTGGGTTTAATAATAATTTCCCTAGTTCTAATATTGTGTTTGATTCTGGTTNGCAATAACTTTGTTTTCGTCACACTGTGGGTTTAATAATAATTTCCCTAGTTCTAATATTGTGTTTGATTCTGGTTTTAATTCAATTCGTTGTTAACTTTTTGCAAACAATAATTTGTCATTTTTCAGTTTTTCTGCCAAAGTATTCGGCTATTCAAAAGTGAAAATTATTATTTTTGCCAATTTTATTGCATGAGTGATGCAAAAAAAAACGATAGATTTAAACTATACTTCGAGTATCCCAAATTAAAGTGCTCGGGTTTACAATCACCCCATAGANAAAAAAAAACGATAGATTTAAACTATACTTCGAGTATCCCAAATTAAAGTGCTCGGGTTTACAATCACCCCATAGAATATTTGCCATTTCACATATTAGCATTTTATGATTAGTCCCGTTTGGCCGTTTTCAATGTTTTTTTTTGGCCACGAAAGAATGTAATATGCGCACGTGACAGAATGCCGGTTTTTATACTGTCATTATATTTCGCATGCGGATGAGTTACGCCATAAAGCTGCGGAATCGAGCTGCTCTTACATTATTGTTGTGAACACGAAATTCTAGTTCGGGTAGTAAGCTATAGATACGTTATGGTCAACTGGTGCATTTTGAAAAATTTAAAAATCCATCTTAAAATTACAATGTATAAATTTGACTTCAAAATGTACACAGTTATCGGACACTGAGTGCGTAAATGTCTTGTTTNTTTTTGTTGAGCGAAGGGAAAAAAGGGGGGGGGGAGAGGCAAGACGACGCTTCACAGCCCTCCCAAATTATTGATTTACTTAAATTTTCAGTGCGTTTTTACTATTGTAACTAGAAGTACACACAGAGACACGTGGCCAGCAACCAAAGGAATTCTTAAGGAGTCCGTGTAGGATATTAATGTTTAGACTGCGTGGTGAAATATATAGGAAATTGAGGATCCTAACTGATATGCAGGTATTAATAACAGGAAATAATATTTTTTAAAAATACTTAACTTAATTTAGTAACTTACAAATTTAAATATATCGCATCTTTTAGCTTTGAAACGAAAACGTTTATTTTTTTCCTTGGAAACATTTTTAAATAATACACCATGTGTAAAACAATTTCTTTTAAAACCACGTGTTACAAATACACTACAACTAAGTGGGAGTGCCAGGTAGATGGCTGCTGTCAATGTGTGGGGGGAAAAGGGACGAGTCATGGTGAGGTGTCGGCAGCGCTGGTTGGAGAAGGGCGTAGCCAGGCCGTGCCGACGAGTGCCGGGCCGTGCCAACGAGCGCCGGGCCGTGCCGACGAGTGCCGCGCACAGGCCGCGACGTCTTTCTCGGAAAGAGTCCGGCGAGGCAGGCGGTGCTGAACGCCGGCCAGCTCACCAGACCGCCGCCGAAATTCCTGCAGGACACGCAGCAGCGGCCGTACCCACTCATGCCACCTTACCGTGACCAGTCACGATACGTCCCCCCCCCAACCCACATTCTCCTCCGGATAAGGTTAATTCTATTCAGGTTAGGAGCAAAACAAAATATCCTATGGGAGAATTTAGCATAGCGAAAATTTCCACCGCTAGGTGAGCAATGTTTCAAAATGTAACTTTTAATTAAAACTATTATCTACTCGATTGATAAAATAGAAAGATTTTACTTAGTCACGAAGTTATTTTATATTTGAGTTATGATTACTGCAATTATCCTGTTTGTTGACGTGTGAAAAAGAGAACATCTGGTAGACATGTGACACTAGCGCTTACCTAGTGACGAATATTTTTGGTTGCCAATGCTTTAATATTGATCTTCCCGGCCTGAGTAGAAGTAACCTTACTCCGGGAGAGCTTGTACGCAGCCACCTTCCTCACATAGGCTGTTCACAGTCAACTGAGCGCCTTTGAAAGCCCTGCCTAGTATATACTCTCCCTTCTGGTTTTGCATCCTACTTCCATTGCATCGAGCATTATCACTTCGTTCATTCGCCATCCACGAAAAACCGTGGAATAATTGTTAGGAATGTAAACATGTCAGTAACAGCAAAAGCCATACTTTAATAATATGCATAAAATAAGACGTACTTCAAATACCACAAATCTGAAAATTATAGTCTATTCGCGGTTTCTTCACGCTTTATGAATAAAACCTTTGAAAAATCAACCCACGCAATAACGGGCTTATTTGTTTCCTAAATATGGCATGTATCACAAGCGTTTTACACTTGCGTTTACATAAGTATACCTTACTTTAATTAAACTGGCCTTTAACTTGTGTTATATCTATAAATTATAATATTTCATTTGTATAATTAATTTTAACATTAACAGAGACATAAAAGGCGAGAGTTGGTAATGCCTAGTAAGAAAAATTTTTTATGCTATATGTTATTACACTGAGTGCGTGCGAATATGGTGCTTTGTACATTAGGTGTAATTTTCTATACTTGATTAAAATTTGTTTGCATGATCCGGAGTGATATCCTGGAAGTATAGCTTTAGCAGTGCATCAGAAAAGTTGGAAGTAACAGCGAATGGACTATACACTGGTTACACAATGTAAGTGTAAACGCAGATGCCTAATGCAGGATCGGCCGAGTGACAGTATAAGACTGTTACTGGTGGACTCCCGCACTGGACGTGGGCTCTGTGTTAGTGTCCCTGGTTATGTGTGGTCCGGCGCTGTGGAGGGGAGAGGGTAACCCACTTCAACCATCCCCTGCCTCCAGGCAGACCCGCTTGATGCTCTGTCGCCCGGCGGCCATGAGAATGATTGACAGCTGACCTGGCTGGCGTCGCAGCCCCTCCTGCCCCCTGCCGTAGAAGTCGATGACAGGACGGACATAAACATTCTGGCAATCATGGCCCTCGGTGCAACTGGGCATTATAAATACCACCGCAGCTGGAGGGTCGGCAGTCTTTGTGGTAGCCATCTGGCTGAATATCAGTAAGCGTGCAAAGTCTGGTGCAGTGAGAGACATCGGCGAAGAGGACGGATGACTGCGGAGGGTTCGAGACGATGGCGGAGGAGGTGTTTGTGGTGTGAACGGACGAGACGGCCCGATACCCGACGAGTAGAGGGCTACTGTGCATCGGGGCACTTGGAGATATATAGAACATTTCGGACTGGTGGAATCTGGAATGAATTAAGGTGGAACTGTAGGAACATGTGATGCGGACTGTATTGTAATCATTGGAACTGTCAACTATGGATATATCCTACTAATGTTATAAATGCGAAAGTTTATATGTGTGTGTATGTTTGTTACCACTCAGCTCCATAACAGCTGAACGGATTTTTATGAAATTTGGTATGTAGGTACTTTAGGTCCTGGGACAGGACATAGGATACTTTTTATCCCGGAAAATTGTACGGTTCCTGTGGAATAACAACAAAACCTAATTCTGCAACGGCTGGGAATGTGAACGAAATATTTTTTTCCTCTGGTGTCAGAGTTTATCAGGCCATCCAAATACCTCTGAGATGACTTAACAACTGCTATCAATCGATAACAACCGGGACCGAATTTTTAACGTTCCCTCCAAAGCCCGGAAGCGCTCAAATGTTATGCTACTAAACGGTCACCCATCCAAATGTGTGCCCCTGGGAACGTTGCTTAACTTTGGTGATTGATTAAGATCCCCCAGCCTAGCGCAAAAAGTAGTACCTAGGTACACTTATTTCTACAGCTACAACATGATGAAACTCACGTTTTGATTTTCATACATCGAAAGCGGAAATGTGGTAACTACGCGATAGTTGCACAGATACAATCCAAAAACAATACCTTACTTCTTGGCTATCGTGTAAAAAATATTTCCTTTCTTCTGGGTTGCCGTAACCAGTTAAAAACCTAGGCCAACATAGTATAATTTTATAATTCTGTTTTCACATAAATGAATTGTCTTTTCCCCCAATTTATTTGTGTATCGCTATAAAACTCAATTGTACCCTGGCGAAGCCGGGCCGGTTCGCTAGTATTTTATAAACTAAGTCAGTGGGTTTTGATACACTGGTTATTGGGTATGATTTTCAGTTATTTGATTGCATTAATTTGTTTGGGGTGATCGTAAATTTTATTGAATACATTTATTATTGTAAATAGTAAGTGATGGCCATTTATTGTGACATATTAAGTCGAATGTATTTTCTATGTAGTGTTTGTAAATAAATTAGGAAATTATGAACTATTTTATTTAATTAAGGCCTCCATCCCTTCAAGAACCTGACTAACCCCACTGACTTCGAGAAATTGTAAAAAGACTTCACATTTTTAATTATTTAGGGCATACCTCAGACTACCTTTCCCGATATCGCTTTTAAACAAAAACAATTTGTCCATCTTTACACGGGTCACTTTGCTACAGAAAGTTTTTTGTAGAATTTTTAATTCCCTTAAAATTACGGGCAAATTAAAATTTACAAATTCAACAAAAATACAAACTTATTAATCTACTCCCACTTGCTGTCTTGTGGCTTTGTTGTTCTTTTCAAAGGGCACAAAGTATTTTTTGTTTGAAAGTGATATTCTGAAAGTGGGAATTATTTTTACTAATTCGTTGCAAACGTAACAATAAGAGTTAACTTAACCACGGTGTAAACTGTAAAATATAGTTTGTAGTTAGGGGCAGTGATAGTTTAACAGGTTTGTTTCAGAAGTACTCACTTTACCGTGAACATCTTAGATACAAGATCCTCCTCAAGTACAGGCACTAACTTTGTCAGATAGTTCATTATGGCAAATGGAAGGTGATAATGATAAGATCAACCGTCAACAGGTAACTAGGGATTACCATGTCATTAACCAACAAAAGTGTGTTACCCAGGTGTGTTTATCGATTGTTATCACCCGCAAAGTGGTCACACACGGCAGATATCAACCCAAGCTAACACTATTCTAAAAATATATTGTTTTATCTCACATACTTTTTGACATTTTGCAAATAACATATATAAATTCCCAATTTTCAAGGGTGTCTCTCTCCGTTAGTGATCTCGTTACGTTATGTCGTATTACGCTTTCTATCGCGTTTTCCATAAAGTATATTATAAATCAGTATACCATTACATTTGGAAAATATAACCTTCCCAGACGCACTTTAATTTATGGTTTCACGCGTTAAAAATAATAACTATTTTGATGCGTTATGAAATTAAGATAACGCAGTGATTGTTTCGTTATTATGACCAATGAGTTGCAGCCTTTCTGACGTAATATGGATCAAAGTGATAACATCAGTAATATAGTGGTTTACTAATCACACTGACTGGGAAGGTGGTTGTATGTACACTGAACCTCGCTTGTCCAGTGTGTTTCCCTTGCTCCGCCTTGCTCGGGATATGAAAAACTTAGCAGGAAGTGAGAAGGGGTTTTGTTGACTTGTAACTAGAGACCCGCAAAATTCGCGTTTCTATCTGGGGCCTTCAGCTCGAGATCGTGCGAGTGCAGCTCGTATACGAGACGTCTCGCGTAGTCGCAACGTATGCGAGAGGGTATGCGAGAGGGTAGTCGTAAGCTCGAAGCACTCCCTGCTCGCATACATGCGTCTTCGTTGTATGAGAGGAGCGGCGTTTGAGTTTGGAAGTGTTTTGTTTTGTCATGTTGCTACACGTAAAACTAGCCGGGAAAAAATTGTTGCGAACAGCAGGTAATCGCAAGTCACCCTCGAAGTGTCTGCTAATGGTTATTTACGTTTTCAGCCGGACTTCGTTATAAAACGCAGCTGTTTAAATGAAAAATGTAACAAATGAGCAGACATTTATTCTTTTGACTTAATTCTGTGGATGTCATTCTTAATTAAAATGAGTATTGCCTTTAGTAACCTTTAAAATAAAATCACGTGATGCAACTATTTACCTGTCAACTTGTAAAAATAATTTCAAGTTTAAACAGATAATTGTAATTAATTTAACGAAACATAACAAGTATGTTAAAACAAGCTTGGTACCGTAAAATAAAATTGTAATTTTTTCTGTATAGTATGTCTTTAAGTTGTTTTGTATTACCAAAATATTTCAGACAGTTTTCATTTAGGCTGCAAATGTTAAGTAGTTGTCGAGTAACAAACATAACATACGTTATAGCTAGTGCTTATATTGTTTAAAAACTGCGAGTTTTCTACAGTGTACGTATGTTGTAATATGGTTAGTATTTTCAGGTAAAAGAAAAACTTATCCAAGACAAAGTGTTTTCGGTATTTGGTGTTTATTATTTACTGTGGAAACGATCAAACGAATCAATATTTTCACTACAAGTTAAAAAAAAATTACCACCAGTTCATAGATAGATTTATAATTTCTGTTAGACTCTGACTATTTTGTACTTTTACGATAAAATGATTAAAATTTTACAAAAACGGCATGCAGCAAAAAATAAAAATAAAAAAATTCCATCCCACGTGGTTTTGGACCCACAGAACTTGAAATACAAAGACGTCACGATGAATGCATTTTTTAACTTTTGTTGAAACCTACGTTTGTTGACAATTATGTCAAATAGGTTTAGTGGCTGATCCCATATAGGATAACCAGTGCTCTACTCAGCTATTCTATTCTGCAAGTTGAGCCTCAGGATCGTGTATTCGTACGTATTAACGGACGTTGCAGTGATGTTTGCAGTGCTGTGCGAAGATCTGTCTGAACAATCCTTCGTGTAACACTACAACACTATTTTACCGAATAAATCGAACATATTTTGCGCTGTTTAACAGAAAACGTGTACAAATACAGAGCCAAGTGAATTATTTATTGCCCAAGACATCATTCCACACAGAACACGTCACGCCATTTTAAGTGTCTCATTAATACCACTCTGACAGTGATGAAGTTCACCACAAAGTTAGAAGAAACGTTCCAATCAAATTAATTTGGTAAGTTTTTATATCTAAAATAAAGAGAGATGTCATTTAAAACAAACACATTATTACATAAACAAAGAATAAAAAAAAGTGTTAATATTATGTGAACAGTTTTACTTTGCGAGGTGGTATTTCAGGAATAGCAATTGGAAAATATGATCAGTCCGTGTCCTACAGATCATCCACTATCTGCCCAAGATAGTGCCTACTCGCTCAGTTAAAACGTACATGAGCGAGCTATTATGGTTCGAGCTTACCATTTTCCGAAATAATTCGTGTTAGGGTCACGCGATCAAGCATTCGTTTACAAGTGCTAGCGGGGCTTGTCGCCCCTGACCCTCCTATGGGTCAATACAGGATGTATCTGAATAATTCTAACAAACTTCGGGCGATTCCTGGGATCAAAACAAGCAAAAATGTTGCCATGAACACATGTCCTACAACACGTTCTTATTGAGTTACAGGGCGTACATTGGTCACACCACACGCGATGCTCGAAGTGTCCGCCATGGGTAGCAAGGCATGCGTGGCAATGTCTCGTCACGGACTGGCGAAGCCGCTCCAACATGCCTGGCTCATGTCGAACACACGTTATTGATACGCTGTTCCAAGTCGTCGGTGTCGAACACGCGTTATTGATACGCTGTTCCAAGTCGTCGGTGTCGAACACGCGTTATTGATACGCTGTTCCAAGTCGTCGGCGTCGAACACGCGTTATTGATACGCTGTTCCAAGTCGTCGGCGTCGAACACGCGTTATTGATACGCTGTTCCAAGTCGTCGGCGTCGAACACACGTTATTGATACGCTGATCCAAGTCGTCGGTGTCGATTACGCATTAATTATACGCTGTTCCAAGTCGTTGGCGTCGAACACGCGTTATTGATACGCTGTTCCAAGTCGTTGGTGTCGAACACGCGTTATTGATACGCTGTTCCAAGTCGTCAGTGTCGAACACGCGTTATTGATACGCTGTTCCAAGTCGTCGGCGTCGAACACGCGTTATTGATACGCTGTTCCAAGTCGTCGGCGTCGAACACGCGTTATTGATACGCTGTTCCAAGTCGTCGGTGTCGAACACGCGTTATTGATACGCTGTTCCAAGTCGTCGGCGTCGAACACGCGTTATTGATACGCTGTTCCAAGTCGTCGGTGTCGAACACGCGTTATTGATACGCTGTTCCAAGTCGTCGGCGTCGAACACGCGTTATTGATACGCTGTTCCAAGTCGTCGGCGTCGAACACGCGTTATTGATACGCTGTTCCAAGTCGTCGGTGTCGAACACGCGTTATTGATACGCTGTTCCAAGTCGTCGGCGTCGAACACGCGTTATTGATACGCTGTTCCAAGTCGTCGGCGTCGAACACGCGTTATTGATACGCTGATCCAAGTCGTCGGTGTCGATTACGATTAATTATATGCTGTTCCAAGTCGTTGGCGTCGAACACGCGTTATTGATATGCTGTNTGTTCCAAGTCGTCGGCGTCGAACACGCGTTATTGATACGCTGTTCCAAGTCGACGGCGTCGAACACGCGTTATTGATACGCTGATCCAAGTCGTCGGTGTCGATTACGCATTAATTATACGCTGTTCCAAGTGGTCGGCATCGATTACGCGTTATTGATACGCTGTTCCAAGTGGTCGGCATCGATCACGCGTTATTGATACGCTGTTCCAAGTCGTTGGCGTCGAACATGCGTTATTGATACGCTGTTCCAAGTCGTTGGCGTCGAACATGCGTTATTGATACGCTGTTCTAAGTCGTCGGCGTCGAACACGCGTTATTGATACGCTGTTCCAAGTCGTTGGCGTCGAACATGCGTTATTGATACGCTGTTCCAAGTCGTCGGTGTCGATTACGCATTATTTATACGCTGTTCCTAGTCGTTGGTGTCGTTAACCGGTGTAACATAAATCACACTTCTCATGTGTCCTCTCAGCTAATAGTGAGTGTGAGTGAAGAGATTTGGGCAGCGAGGTCTTGAGAGCCGATGAGGGTGATTGAGGTGAGTTAGGAACAGCGCCGTAATGAAAGGGCGGGAGAAACGGGAGATCCCCGAGCAAACCTGCCAACCAGTGGCACTATTCCTACATACGAATATCTGGGAGTGACCTGGCCGGGAATTGAACCCGGTTCGCCTAGGGGAGAGGCGAGCAGGCTGACAGCTCAACTAATAGTCCAGTAGATTAAGTTCAGGGGACTGGGCAGGCCAATGCACTGGACCGCGACGCCCGATCCAACATAACAACACAGTAAGTGGCTATAGTCATTCATGTTACCACAGTGTGAAACGCTTGTAACTTAATAACAACGCTTTGTAGGATGTATGTTCATAGGACCATTTTTGCTTGTTTTATCCCAGGAGTCGCCTCCCGAAGTTTGTTACAACAGTTTAAATACGCCCTATATACTCAAATCTCTGACACATATTTATTGGTTTTTGCAGCAGTGGAAACCCATGTTTCATTTTCGACTTGGTTGGACTTATTTGTTTCATGTTGGTTCAAAGCCGTCCAGAGTATGTCGAACAAATGAAGTCCAGTTACGAAACCAATACGTACACACAAACGTTTGAAGTATATTCTCTTTTCAAAGAATGACACGAATCAGGCGAGTCTCTTGCAGTGGCGAAGCTCAATGTTCTGAAATGGAAACTTCCAAAAGTGCAGGCGCTTTCCTTAATTAGTCAAGCGTGGGTCCGAAAGTTTCTCCGCCGAAAAAATGTCACATGTATTTTTTAAAGCAAAATGGTTTAACTTTGATTTTCATTTTATCTCCTTGTTTATAGCTAACCTGGCCTGTCTCTCTCTCTCTCTCTCTCTCTCTCTTTTTTTTTTAAGACTTCATAAAATTGTAAATATACGTGTGACGGGCAGTATGCAGTTGTCAGTCTGAGTGGAATATTTCGTGAATAATTATACGATAAAATCTTTTTAATGCTTCCAGATGTCCTACTCCCTACCCACTCAAATGTCCTACTATCAACATTAAACGCAACGGCCACCGGATGAGTAAAATTAATTATTGCCATGCCAGTTCTCTGGAAACAAAGATTAACAGCTAAGTGGAGTGAGAGATTTGAGCGGCTCTTAACATCTTGAGAGCCGGTGAGGGTGAAGCGAGATGAACATGGTGCAGGGACGGAATGCAAGGGTGGGGGAACTGGATATCCCCGAGAAAACCCGCCGAACAGGGGCATCGTCCGGCACGATTCCCATATGCAAATATTTGGGAGTGACCCCGCCGTAAATCGAACCCGGTTTGCCTAGGTGGCAGGCGAGTAGCCCTACCAATACACCACCGCGGTTCCAACAATTAACAGTACTTTGGTTCTCAAGAGTATAAATATTTGTCTCATTTATTTTCCTTAAGTCAATCAGTCTCATCATTGATGCTGTCACACAGTGTANGAGAAAACCCGCCGAACAGGGGCATCGTCCGGCACGATTCCCATATGCAAAAATTTGGGAGTGACCCCGCCGTAAATCGAACCCGGTTTGCCTAGGTGGCAGGCGAGTAGCCCTACCAATACACCACCGCGGTTCCAACAATTAACAGTACTTTGGTTCTCAAGAGTAGAAATATTTGTCTTATTTATTTTCCTTAAGTCAATCAGTCTCATCATTGATGCTGTCACACATTGTATAACTNTCCTTAAGTCAATCAGTCTCATCATTGATGCTGTCACACAGTGTATACGATACGAAATGGTGAGGATGTTCCTTTGCTGGGCGAGTATCTATTATCTGATTGACTGCGCAAGTCTCTGGGAACGGGCCTTGTATCTGATTGGCTACTGCCTATTGAGAATGGTTCCCTGTTAACTGGCAGAAGGTTACCAGCCGCTGATTGGCGAACTGCGTTCCAGCGTGTTGTTGGCTAGTGACGTCATTTTGCTGGCGTGTGCGGTTGGAGTCCACAGTTCACAGGGTTGTTTCACCTCTGCTTTCTCGAGGCCATTGTTCACGATAATGGTTTATTTCATAATATGAAAGATATTTATATAAGGACCGTATTAATGTAAATATTTGTAGCCAAATTATTAAAGTTGTCAAAATATAGCACCTGAAAGTCGGAAATTTCAGAATATGGGAGCCCAAGTTTTTATGCTCCTAATTAACTCTGCCAAATAAATCACATTCCGTGTGATTTATATAATATACACGACATGTTAATTAAGTATCAAGGGGGGTAATCAATGGGTACTCGGGTACTGGTATCCTGAATCTCTTCTAAAATAGGTATTGATGTTTTTGCCAGCACATGTTTACTCTGTCTGACCACGACGCCATACTTGTTCTTGTTTGTCTCCTTGCATTATGTTACGAACTAATTCATGAGCGATATTTTTGAGAAATCAGCGATGGATTCCACACAGCTCCTTTATTCCAAGTAAGTAAATGTTACATAAACTCGTAAATGACACCAGAAAATAACCTTTCCGTACGTTGAAGTTTTGAGGCCTTGGCGTATGTGTAGCTTGTTATATTTGTTGTATGTGCTTGCTCAAGTCAAAGTTCTCCACACCGAGCGACGTGTGGACTGGCCCGAGAGAGGTTCCGGTTCGATTCCTGTTACCGGTCATCCTGAGTCCAGTTTTTAATAATTATTCCAGGTTATCGCTTAATTATTGGAAAATACCTTGGCTGGACCCCTTCTGCGATCCTGTTGTCAACGAGACGTTATACAATACCTGTCAAAAAGTCTGCAACCCGAAACAAACTCTTTTGTGGGCTCCACTAGACAGCATTGCAGTTTACTGGCGTATACGCTGGACTCGACAATGTTCTGTATGCTTGGACATCAGTTATTTGCTGATCGGCTGAATAGTCAGTTTTGTTCCTATGCCAGGAAGCGTGGGCCCTTGATTTTTTTCACATTTTCGTTTCAGACTCATAGTTCCCCAGGGAGTTAAAGCAACAGTAGAAAAACCACATATGTGCACTGCTATTTGAAATTTCGGTTGAGAGGTTTTAGTCAGCGTGTTTACCTGCGAGGTCCTGAACACCGGCGAGGGTGAAACTAAATGAGGATGGAGTGATGGCGGAATGCAAGGTCGGGGAAAACGTTATACAATTAGCATAAACGAATAACAAAAGACAAGCATTCCATTTTCAATCACACAGTAAAACAAAAAGAATTCTAACAAATTTTATAAAAAACCAAAAAAATATTTCGAATGCTTAACATTTCAGAAGAGAGGTTCTGATTAACATTAGATAGGTAAGTACGGAAGAAATAAACAATTAATTAAAATAACTAATTAAAATGATTTTTCCATATTAATTTTCGAAAACCAAAGAAGTATAAAATTAAATATGCTCATGTACGAAATGATTAGAAATGTTTTCTTTGGGCAATTAAACCTGTATTTTTTCCAGCATTTAATCGTTTTGAAAAAATATCAAAATAAAATAATAACTACGCCCTATTAAACGATATTAAGAAAAATCCGAATACATTTTAATACACAATTCTACCCAACGATATAAAAATCGAACATATTTTTAATTATTATAATTGTTTATGTTTCTCATGACAAACATAATTATTCAATTCAAATAATTACAAAAGTAAAAAGGACAAAAATGCATATTTAACTTTCTTACTTTAAAGTAAAAGAGAAACCTCACTGTTGTTGAATTAAAGATTTATCAAGATGAACATCATCTTAAGATACAAAACACAGAGAATCTAAATTAATTTTTCATATGTTTTTCCAACATCTCAATTCAAATGAAAAGATAAAATGCATAGAGAAATGTCCAAAACGTACAAGTATCAATTTAATTCCCTAATAAAGCGGAAAACGTAATTTGAATTTGAAAGTATGTTGATAATAATCCATAGTAATCAACCGAATACCTAAATGTTAATGAATTAAAACTTATTAAAAACACTTAACTTCACCTTAAGATGGTACTGATAACTTTTGTCAGATAGAGCTAAATACAATTATTTATAAAACAATACTAAAAATTATATAAAGTTATTCCTATTTGTTTAGATATTTTCTGTTTTGTTATAAAAAAGCAGCTATCAACATTTAATTATACATGTCATATTTTGAATTTCACTAACTATATTCTTACATTTTTGAGTATTAAAATGTTTAAAATATATTTGTTAGAATTTTTAGGAATGTAAATTTAAAATTAATATTGGAATATATATTTAAAAGCATGTTTTATAAATTCAAACTCAAAATAATTATTATTTCCATAATAATGAACCAAAATTTAACTCTGTAGAGATCGCTAACTCTTTATATTTTATTTTTTTCTCGAAGTTAATTTGTGTGCAATTGATTACAGCTACAGGAAAACCAGTGGAACAGTGGAACAAAATCATATTTTAATAAACTGCATATAAAAAACAACCTTTTTGAAAGTTATATATACATAGCTAGGATGTTATTTAATTAAAAATACATATATTGGCGATAAAATTCAAGGCTACAAAGTTTTTAAAGCAATTATACCGAAAATATATAACAAAAATAATTTTAAAGTGTTTAATTTATAATGAATGTGTGTGTGTATATAATGTATAATGTGTGTGTGTGTGATATAATGGAAAAATTAACACATTTCTTTAAAAATATAAAATAATATTTTATTAAGAAAAATGTTTTAATAATGTGTGTTCTATTATTGAACTGTTGTTCAACATGGATTTTCAACCCTTCCCACATAAAGTGCTGAATATTTAAATATTGTAAACTGAATTTTATAAAATCTTTTCAATATTTATTTTATTGTGTTTTGTTATTACTTATCACGTATTACTTGTTATCACTTATAATTAATTGACTTAAAAATATTTCTAAATATTATAACTTATTTTTGCACAAATAATAAACGAAGATATTTACAGTTGTAAGTATTTGCCTAATTTCCTCTACTGCTTAGATAAAAGGAACACGTTTTTCGAAAAAAATTTGAGCAGTAGAAATTTTTCAGAGGAATTGAGGTAGCAAATTAAAACGTTCATTGTCAGCTTATAAAGTTTGGTTGAAATTCGTCAAATACTTTGGTATTATGGCATTATAACCAAAAATAATTGTAGTTCCACTATTAAAAAAATGATTATTCGATACAATGAAATCATATATGCTTACGGTGAATTATAATAGCATAACGCGTATGCCAAATTTGGCGAGAATTGTTAAAGTTGTTCCAGATGTATTACATAATAGCTTTATATCTAAGTAGCAGCGCCTCAGAACGCAGAGGACCAATGAGAACACGTGTCTCTGAAATCTATGCTGACAGTGTGGACCAGCCCACACCAATTTTGGTTCAAATTTGTTGAATGGCTCCCAAGATATTAAAGAGCATTCAAAAATTTAAAACACTGCCATTACAAAAATAATTTTCCTGCGTGATCGAAAATTGCAGAATTCGGGTGCCGTTTCTAAATGTATCAATATTCATGAAAATCAGTGCTTGGTTGTAGTGTGACGCACACAAAATGTCACCTTGTCGCACACGAACACGCAGACACACAGAAAGGAAATCTCATAAGCAAAGTTTTTCTTCGAAATTGATGGCATAAGGGTGACAAGATGATAATCCTAATTTTCCTCATTAATGATCTATTTAACGTGTGTTGATCATGTTATGCGCATTATCACGTTGGTGACGTATGATCTTTTCTTGACGATGAGTAAAGTTGGAATTTATGTTCTGCTGGTCAACAAATCTTACCATGATCAGATGGCTTTGATCAGAGGTGATCTATTTCGTGTTGAGATCTTGAAATTTGAAATATTAGCTTTAATAGTTAATAATTTCGGAAGATAGTGTAATCTAATCGTACTTGTATCCCGTGAAAATTATCTTCATAAATGTGCAGAGAGAAATATGCTAATTAATCAAATATCAACTCCTTAGTTTTAACTTCAATTAGTTGTTGAATGCTGAAATTAGTAGAGAGATGCATTCACACTATCGAATAAGAATCTACACTACACTAGCGGAATTAAAAATTGACTCAAACCATAAGAATAGATGATGCAAGAGTATCTTACTCAATTTACTAAGAATATAAAACAAAAATTTTTACAATTTTAAAGTTGTAAAATAGCACCATGATTTGTTTTTCTGTCGCACTTAGTTGAGATATTCAGCGTTACAGGTAAGATGCCATAAACTGCAAGCAAATAGTTGAAGATAATTAAAATAAAACGTAAGATTGCAAAAAAAAACATAATTTGACATTAAATGAGTGATTCAGTATTTTGTATTTTCCCTGTCCCCTCCTCCTGTCTAAGCCAGAATAACATCGTACTCGCGTCAACATGTCCAATAGTGGTTTTTCTCTTTCTTTTTATTATCGCTTTTGCATTTTTCAAATAATGTAATGCTGTTTGAAATATAAGTGTTGCTGATCTCGGAAAATATAACGTGATAAAACCCCGTATTCTATACTTTTGTTTAATATGCATTTAAATACAGCATTGTGGTTTGAGTCAATTATTCTGCTCGTCAGTGCACTCGGTTTAATCAATAGAGTTTATTTCTACTAGATAAAATGCGCATACCTAGTTTATAACGGAATAAGAATTAGTATGCGAATACCGTCAATAAGGGCGAACAAACAGCGCCTTGATATCACTGGCGGTTTCCGTGTGGCGATGACAAAGGTCATACATATAACAACACGCATGTTTCGCTGTAATATTTAAGAACATTGAAGCTCATGGGCCACATAAGACGAGGCTCTTAGATATGAAAGTTCAGTTACAGGATTCTGACTTTTATAACAAGGAAATGGTAATTATCCATAATTCTGTACAGTATTTTTGGATGTTACGCGAGGAAAACATTTCTGTTGATTTAGCATTCTAGTTGTAACAGAACATATTAACAAGAACAGTTTGCATATCGACAGTGCAGAATAAGAAGAGAATTTTTCAGATGCAACGAGAGTTTTACTTTGCAAACTAAATATATGAACGTTTGAACGCCGAATTTTGTTCTTCTTTGAACCAACACGATACACTGTCCTTTTCTTTGCAGGCTGCATGGATTCCAGGAACAAATATTACCATGATAGTTAGTTCCTGGAAATAATTGCAGACATTACAGCGCGGCTCCGATTCTCTGCCGAATCTTTGGAGCCTACTTCCTCCTTTGCTTTTTACATCTATTAATTTTCTTCAGAATTGCATGGTTCAGCACTGTCATTACTGCTGTAGAATATTTTAGGTGCTTGCTTTTTCCCTTGTCACCACAATTTCACAAATTTTGTAAACACTGAGTCCTCTGAAGGCTTTCGTGACCAGTTTATCCATTTCGTAGTTCCAAGAAAACCACTGATGCTATGATCTATAGCAGTCACTTATGTGTTACATAATTTACTGTAATCTGTGAAATAAGTCCTCTAATTTTACTGATACACGCGTCTGGTGCCTGGTTTGTTCTTTGTCTTCCATGAGTAAACAGACCAAGAAAATACTTTAAAACATTAAGCAGATATTATTTACAAAAATACTCCTTATTAATTGAATATTATGCAAAAAGAAGTGATATTACTATGAACAGCTACGATGAGATTTCCTGTCTTTCTCGTGAATAGCCAATTAATGGAAACAATCAGTAAATCAGAAACAAAAGTGTAAGTTTTAAAAAATAATTAAAAATGTCATTTTTAACAAAAACTAAAGTTAAATTCTGGGAATTTTCTTGAATCATTAAATGAAACACTTTGTGTGTAAATTTATACATATATAGACTGGCAGGAAAAATGAGTTACTAATTGATAGGGGTACCTACAGTACATGAAATTGAACACTATGGTTCCCATGTTCAGAATGGCCTCCTAGCTGCCAAAAAAAAAACTGCGATAATAGCGAGCAGGGGTAGTAGGCAAACCGAAGGGAAGAAGGTGATGTCAGGTGTTAAGAAACCTGCCGGTTAATTAGTGTTTTAAATATGGTTTATAACGTTGAGGCAGATTTCATCAGATGCTCAAAATGTTCCTTTCCGCATACGATGCATGCTCTGCAGTGCAGCATCATGTTGTGGCGCACATAGTTGAAAATGGCTGGCGTGTTCTAGATGGCCTCGAATACAGCTTGAATCCTGGCCTCAAGTTGTTCTCTAGTATTCACAGGAGTATCATACACAGGTGTTTTCACGCGGCCCCAAAGGTAGAAATAAAAAGGCATTATGTCTGGGGAGCAGGGTGGTCAGACAAGGGGATCTCTCTGCCCATTCCATCGATGTACAAAAGCAGTGGCTATGTGGTCACGTACACGGCTGCTGTAGTGAATTGGTGCACCATCACATTGGAACCACATAGCCCTCGAATATCCAGACTCCCGTCCTACAACAGGACTGGGCAGAAACTCCGGCAGGAAATGCAGATAAATTGAGGAGTTGAGGCGTGGTGACCCATCTCAGACGTTTCCTGAACATCTCTGTTGATGGCTGGTTGGGTACGTTGGACGTCGTGTGGCTGTGTTCAACGGCCCATGCATGAGTTTTAAGAGTATTGGACCTTTCATTCCTGGTGAAGCAGCACTCATTAGTACACAGGGCATACTTCAGGAAGTGTGGCTCTTGATCGCATTGCTGCAACAGCCACCGGCAGAAATCCACACGTGCAGGAAAGTCCGCTGTCTGTAAGCCCTGTGCATCCTGTATATGGTATGACCGAAGCAGTTTTTCTTGGAGAACTTCCCTAACAGTTGGTGTGCTTTGTGCATGGCATGTGCTATTGTGCTATCGCCCTTGTACTGGTGGATGGAGTTTCATGAACTCGTTCCCACATATATTCATCAAAGCTTGCTGTCCGTACTGTCCTTCTTGCTCCACTATCTGGCTTCGTGACGTACAGAGAACCTGTTTCCCGTAAACGGCGATCGGCACGCATTAGCAATGTGTATGCAGGGTGCTGTCTGCTAGGAAATTGCTGACGGTACAGGCTCTCCACTTCTCTGTCATTGCCGCCAACTGCGCCATTAACTAAATGGAAGACTGTGAGCTCTGCAAACGTGTAGCATGACATTGTGGGTGTGCTTCTGCGACTGTGAACCCTGCATGTCTAACACACTCATTGGACACCTGCAGCAACTGAGTGCGGTTCGTTCGTTAGTTTCTGTTTAGTTTTCAGGTGCAACTGGTACAAAGTTTTAAGCAATTCGTGACTGTTAGGTATGGCGTAGGAACCCGAGTTCAAAGCCTGAAACCCGAAAAACATTAATTTTCGTGTGTGATTAGACAAGTTCTGACGGTTTTTCCTAGTGATCGGAGAACATATACGTAAAGCTGTGAAGCTGCTGTAACCTTAGTTGAAGTTCAGACGTTGAGAAGTTAACATCGATTTTGAAGCGCTGTCTCATCGTACCGCGAAGATGAATCTTGACTACGAAGGCCTGCCTTCGACTTCAACGAACATGGAACCGTGACCTATATCATCGCTGTCTGATTGTTGTCGATTCTGCGATCGAGTTTTCATCTTCATTCAAAATGCTTGGCAACATGAGACAACCACCTGTACGAAGATACATATTCTCAAGAGTAAACATTACGACAATGGACACATGCAGTTTATGCAAGGTGATACATTGAAAAATATATCAAGAACTGTAAGGATTTGTCTTTTGAGAGTCAGCAAGAGTTGCCACCAATACATCTTATTGCATCGATGGGCACTGATTCCACAGGTGATTATGATTATATAGTTAATGCTAAAGACGGAATGAGTGCATTAGAGCCGGTTCACACGAAATACTCACTTGCAAGACTTTCGCGTGAAATCGATGTGCTTCAAAATAAACGGCCATTAGCTCTAAATACTGATCGCCATACAACTCTCCTTACAATAAAAAGTAAATTTAATATAGAATACAAAACAGGAGCTGAATATGACCATGAAGACAGCATTAATGAAAATAGACATGAAGACAGCAATGGAACTGAAGATGGTGAATTTCTCGATGCTCTGACACACCCCTACACCACGTTTGCTGCAACGAGCGACATAAAGAAGGCAGAAGACGCTGAGAACACAGCCAACATATTTCCGGAAGACCCGAATGAAAATGTTGATATACCCGCACATTTGATCGTTTTGCAACAAGGTGGAGATTTTTCGCACATTAGCGAGATTTCTTCAATCATTAGTGAACTGAAGGTCAGGGATTATGTCGCATAATGTGATGAACTGCTTTCTTCTGAAATGGTGATACGTAAAATAAAAATAACGTTGTGCGTTAGCACAAATAATACAAAGACGATGTCACTTTCAAGCTCTGTGAATTCAGAATATTGGACAAGTTAGCGGCTCCTTAGGATTAAATATTTCCATTGATCATTTACAAGAAATAGGACATGTAAAATTCTAAACACCAAAGGTTCACAATGCAAAAATATAGATAAAAATACTCATACAAATAGATTAAATTCCTCTCTCAAAAGTATTGCGTAGCTCAAAAGTACCTTAAATATTTAACTAGCAAACAAGCCAAGTAGTGTAAAAGTTTCAAAAATATCAAAAAGTAACTCTGTAGACTATAAATACTTCAAACACTCATAAAGAAGATTAAATTGCTGCGCAATTGCTTATTCATAACTATTACGTTACTCCAAAATATGCAATAAATATTTAATTGAAAAAACGAGCAGAGTAAAATTAAAACGTTTCAAAAATACAAATAGTTACCTTGATGACTAGATAAATCAAGGTATTTAGTGGAGCAATTTTACTAAAGGATGGCAGCGTTTCAGACCCAGTAAAAATACAAGTTATAATTTTGAATAAAAAAATATTACTTTAAAATCGATGGTGGAAATCCGTAGACCCTAACCATAGCTCCATCAAATAAAATAATCAACGACGACAATTAGAACACAACAGACTACGCCCAACACGTAAGTCGCGGTAGCACAGTAGCTACAATTAAACTTTAAGTAAATCATTGGGCAGCAGACAAAAAACTATTCAGAACACGTTAAAGCAACAAGAACTATATAGAGAAGCAAGAAATTAGTTAGGCCGAAACTAAAATTTAGGCAGGCATCCTAAACCAGAATTTATAAAAACTCTTACTGACTGCAGAGCCCAAGACAAACACAATACTACGCCACACAATGATTACAAACACTAAACTGACCCACAAATGAAAAGCTGCGACCACAACTCACCGTTTTACAAGTCCCAGCATAATCAGTCGCTCACGCAACTACATTATTAAAAAAGATTCTCATAACTCCCTCGTCCATAGGAGGGTAAACTGAAAATTTTAGCTGATATCACAAATTTAAATTGGCTCTAGCAGGCGTCAACCCGACGATCTTCTTCACAGGCGTAGAATGAGGCGTATAATCAATGCTGCATAACGCGTGTAACAACTTATATAAAATAGCCCCTCGATTACAAAAGGGTGACATACAAGGATGGGTAATCAAGGGGGGGAATGAGGGGAGAAAACAGGAGGGGAGCCGACTCGGCCAAGGAGCAGGCCGCCTTACAGAGGAGCAGAGTCGGCCAAGGAGCAGGCCGCCTTACAGAGGAGCGAATTCAAAAATTATGCACGCGGCAGAGCCACCGTCACCATAAAATAAATATGTTTTAATGTTTGGGTGTGTTGTATCCTTTCATCCCTCATAAATTTTAAGTGGTTCTGTGAGCTATCGACTAATAATGTAGATATCTGTATACAGAATATTATAGAAGACTTTATTTTTTAAATGTGAACATAATGGATTGCATTTCATATCATGTGTGATACAAAAGGTATTTACGAACTTAAACCATATGTAATATACATTTTTCTTATTTTCTAATAAATAGTTAAAATAAAATATAATATATCTAAAAAAATAAATAAATAAAAATCAAATGCACTATTTGGCAATATATATTATAAACGCTAATAAAGGATGGACTAGATTATTCAAATGTTCGGTTCAAATCACTGCGAGTCTTGCTGTGGAAATGATCACGTTCTTGTTTCGTCATCCCGATGCCCAAATCACGTACCGAAGCAGAACAAGTGGTTCGTTGAAGAAGCTCCAACATCACATTATAACTCAAACTTGGGTTGAAGAAATTCTGCTCCGATTCGAAACTACGCGAAAAAATCGAATCACGTGTTTTAGAAATTTCGAATATGATGGTAGAAGCGTCGTTGTACATGTATTTTCACTACACTGATGAATTGCGGAGACGATGTTTGACCGATCAGTTTTCCACGTCGCATTCGCAAGATTTTTACTATCACTTGCAGGGAAATAAACAAAAGAAGTAACGCGTTCCATAGAATACGGAATATTTAGAAATTAGGAGAAACTATCTGAACTCCGACGAAACATGCGATGGTTCGTATAGATCCTTCCTAATACAATCGGACTGTACGAAGAATCATTCATGGAGGACATATCCAACACGATGAGTTTCGAAACATGGAGAATTCTGAACGATATTGATCTCTTACGGCATTTGCAGATTTTACGAGGCCGAACACAACAAAAGAAGAATTAGTGCTCTTTGGTTCCGGCATCTTACGCGATGGGTAGGTGGTCCTCCGAACACCAGATGAAATCATTCAATGTTTACCCAATATTCAAACTGCTGCACAAGCACATCAGGTATTCTGGGAGAGCTTTGGAAGAATTACTGAGATTTTGAAAATGGTGCAACCCAAAACGAAAATTACTGATTTCATGGCTTCAACGCCTTTGTATTGATGGCAATATTTATATTTATGATATCCTAGATACTGTAATTTGAACGATATAACTTTGAAAATCGAGCCCCATAATGGCAATACGAGCTTCGCAATGTCCTTTTCTACGAACGGCGTGGACTGTTCGGTAATGCTAAATAAATATGAAAAAAAAAAATCAAACATATTACGACCATCGAAGATCAAAAAGAAATCGACATCGACGACGAAGCAGACTGATACGATAGATGCAAACAAGTACTCGAAATTTATCAGTGTGCATTCAGGAATTGTCAATTTCAGGGGTCTGTGTACGATGGATGGATTCAAACACGAAGAAACAATTGCTGTGTTGAAAAGTTTTTGTTGTAAAAAACTAGAAAGACAGACGGGAAAAAATTGTTCCAAATGAGAAGCGCAATTGTTTGAATACCGACGTAATAATCCCACGGTTGAACACAAGTGTTCCCGCGACAACCTCTCCAAAAAATCTTATATTGAAAATAGTATAGAATATTTCAAAGAGATGCAAACTAGTTACTGTACATACGTTCGTATGCTCGATTGGCGTGGGACTCGAAAATTTGTTGTAGGCGAGCGATGGACAAATTAGTGTCCAACATCGTCGGCACGAATCACGAAAAGAAAACTATGTTATTTTTTGGCGATCCCACAGTTTACAAAACAAGTTTGCAGCCAGGAACAAAATACCGGCGTGCACAGAATTACTACAAGCATTCAAACGAAACAAAAGATGTAAAGTGTTCGAAACTGACGAATACCTGACCACTCGATCGTCGTCCCCTGCTTCGACAAAATTCCCCCTTCACACAAGCACAAAACGTCCGAAATTGCAAATCCACAAAAAATACGAAGATGTAGAACTAACGACCATCGATTTAAAGTTTGCCCAAACTGTAAAATCGTGTGGAATCGTGACGTGAACGCTGCTAGAAACATCATTTTGGTATTTTGGTCGGTCTGGGAATCGTCCATTTTCAAAGAAAAGAACAATCACCCGAGACGAGTTTGTTTGTCCGGCCGAATTTAGACCGTTGTTCATAAGGTCTAAATTCGTTACTTTTGGATCTCTGTTATGAGTGATAAAGGGTTAATTCAGTCTACATGTACAAATTTGGAGACAGTTGGCGAATGAATGTGATTTCTTTATGTATGGGTGGAGACAGGCGAACAACTGAAGGATTGATCGAACGACCGAACAAGGGATTGGGATTGATCTAATGGTTGGTGAGGATTGCAGAGGGGGATTGCTGAGGAGGATTTCTGAGGATTGCATACGATTTCTGAGGAGAATTGCAGAGGATTGGTGAGGATTGGTGCGGAGGATTGGTGAGGATTGCTGAGGATTGTGGAGGATTGCTGAGGATTGTGGAGGATTGCTAAGGATTATGGAGGATTGCTGAGGATTGTGGAGGGTTGCTGAGGATTGTGGAGGAGAGTTGCTGAGGATTGCCGAGGAGTATTGCTGAGAGTTGGTGAGGATTGTGGAGGAATGCTGAGGATTGATGAGGAGAATTGCTGGCAATTGGTGAGGATTGTGGAGGAGGATTGGTAATGATTTGTGATGATTGTGGAGTGTTTGTGCTACATTCAGTGATGATTGTGGGGAATGTGATGCATATTGAAGTGTGTGTGGTTCTGATTGTGTTGCATATGGTATTGAGGATTGGTGAGGATTGGTGTGGAGAATTACTGAGAATTGCTGAGGATTTGTGAGGATTGCGAAGGATTTCCGCTGAGGATTGGTGAGGAGGATTACTGAGAATTGGTGATGATTTTGAAAGAGGGTTGCTGAAGATTGTGGAGAATTGCTCACAATTGCAGAGGAGATTGGTGATGATTTTTTGAGGATTGCTGAGGGTTTGTTAAGAGGGTTACTGAGGAGGATTGGTGAGAATTGGTGAGGTGTATTGGTGAGGAATGGCGAGGATTTGTGAGGGTTGTTGAGGATTAGTGAGGAGGATTGGTGAGGATTGCAAAGAAGAATAGTTGATGACTGGTGAGGATTACAGAGGATTGCTTAGGAGGATTGCGGTGAATTGGTGAGGATTGTGGAGGATTTCTCAGGAATGCAGAGGGATATTGTGGAGGATTGGTGAATATTGGTGAGGATTGCTGGAGATTGCGGAGGATTGTGGAGGATTGGTGAGTATTGGTGAGGATTGCGGAGGATTGTTTAGGATCGTTGGGGATTGTGGAGGAGGTTTGCAGAAGGTTGCGAAGGAGGATTGCTGAGGATTGGTGAGTAGATTTTGTATTAAATCGAAGTATTGATATCTGAGAAGAGCACGAAGTATAAGACTGTTTATCACCCGAGCTGCCCTCGTACATTCCAAGTCTCAGGTGTCTAACACTATTGGTTCATAAACCATAAACAACTATGCATATAAATATGTTGGTAGATGCTGATCCACACCATCATTATATATATCATACTTGTGCAGAGAGTTGTTACTCATATGATGGTCTTGGATTGGTCACATATACAAACATTTTAAAAAACATCTGATTAGTATATTTGTATTCCTACAGAACCGTCGAGACAATGAATAATGTGCAGATTCCGACATCGTGTAATAATTAGTCTTCAAGAAATGTTGAAATTGAATGAGAGACTTTTGCGTGGTTCTGCTATACTCTATATATAATTTGAGTATAATTAAAAAAATTGTTTTGTAATTGAAAATAAAGTAATTTTTAAAATTGGATTTAAAATACATAATATTACGATTTGACATGCCCTATGCCTATAAAACCATTTTGTCCACCAGAAAGGGAAATATATGTATAAAGAATTAGTGGGCGTAACTGCTGAGCTCCTTCGGGTAGCATAGCACCCCCTGAGTCGAGCCGAAGACTGCCGAGCTCGCCCGAGTCGAGCGGAAGACCTCCCATCCGCACAACCGCAAAAGCCGCACAGCCCCCATTTAAAACACATTGCGCCCTTAGCCCCATGCATACACTACTGTAGTGATTCCATCGTAGGAAGTATGGTGGGATTGACGGGGTGTTGTGGGGAAGGTCAAAGTTAGGCGAGACTTTCTATGCGGTGATGTGCTGGACTTGTGAAGGGGGTTAGGAGAAATTGTAAACGACTGTCGCCATATAGGGACGACATGACGGAAGTCACACACACCTCAGAAACGATGACTGTGTCAACAAGCCATCTGAGCGTTTTTTTTTAAATTCATTGTGATGTGACCGAATTGGTTGTATGGGTGACTTAGCCAATAATATACCTAAAAAACGGAGTATTGCCAAAAACCAATAGTACAAAACTAGATGTAAAAAAAGGGCAATTGAGAGTAAAGTATTCCATAAAAGGATATCTGAGAGATTGCTTGATAGGCATAACAGGCCAGGTGGCCACAGGCAACATTTTCGTTTAAATTTGTTACTGTAGTGTGATATATCCCAATTAAATGTTTCTGAAGTCACTGAAAATAAATAGTTTTGCAAGATATTAACAAAGCTGCCCCCCCCCCCTTTTTCATCTTTCGAAGNTAATTATTGAAGTCCTCCCAGGAGATGTTTGCTGTTACGAAAACTGAGGTACTTCCGAAACATTTGAGTATTTCGTCAGCTGTAAATACGAAGCTACATACGATGCCGGTGAGTCGTTTCTCAGTGATTCCTCTTCAAACACGTCGCTTGGCATACATAAAAACCCATACGGCAATATGTAGTTTTTTCTCTAGAAATTCAGCTATGGCGGACGGCAATTTGTCGCAGAAAATGCGAGTTCTTAGTTCTTAGTAAAACGTAGCTGTGCATGTGACGTCACAGCTCGTCTTGAGTAGGAGCCTCGCCACTCGCTACTGAGGGGTTGCAGTGCGTTCACTCTGCCCCACTCTGGTTACGTCATCCTGCTGCGCGCGCACACAGTGTACATCAGTGAACAAGCGCAGGCGTACCTCGCACCAGCGACACTGAAATTAATCACGATAATTTTTCAGTAGTGACTGTATGCTGGTAATAAAAAACTAAGTTTTTTTTTTAGCAAACAAGTTCCGCTTAACACGAAGAACTTTATCAGAGTAAATTTCCGCAAAATATGTGTGGCAACTTTTTTTTTTTTTTTTTAGTCTAGTGAGCCTACCACAGGTAAGCATGTGACATATCTCGCTGTTCCACCAGCATCGCAGCACGATCTGCTCAAACGACACAATTCTCCAACTAATGCGTGGCAGATAGTTGAGAACGGGGATTCGCTACATCCCCAGCAGCAATTGGCTTTTGTCTGAAACGTGCTCGCGTAGGAGAGTTTTTGTTTCGTTTTCCGCCTGCACTTGAAAGCAGTTGGACGACGGAGGAACTGCCAAAGGGAACNNAAAGGGAACAAGAGGGGGGGGGGGGAGGCGGCACTTGTCAGCACAGGCAAGGCAGTTTTCAATTAGCGTAATGAAGTAGCCGTACGAGTGCGGCTGTGTCCTCGACCAGCGGAGCTGTGGTTCGCTTCCTCGTCAGTTTGCCAGCTCCCTCGAGTTCGGACGAGCACAATGCACTCTCTCCCCTCGACTTCCGTCTCTCTTCATCATCCCTTCTCGGGGCTCTTCACAACACAATCACAACGATGGCGCAGTCAGCTCAGCTTCAGCGATACACCTAGGTAAATAAAAGTTTTGACAAAGTAAAGGCTAATAAAAGTAGAAAATTGAACTGGAACCGTTTTCTGATCAACGACTGTTTGAAGCTATGGTCGGCATGCGACTATTAAAATGTAAAGATACCAAATATACAGAACATAATCATCAGCTTGTAATTTCAGCAAAATATGCACAAACCCGTGGTACAGTAGCTCCAAAGTCTTGCACGGATAGTAGCAGAGTGGCTTGGCGCGGTCTTCAAGCCTGTGTGTGTCGCGGCAAGCTACTTTCGTCCTTACTAGCGAACCGGCCCGGCTTCGCCCGGTAACAATTCAGTTTTTACAGCGATACTTTAAAAGACAAATATGGTTGCGGTGGATCATCCTTAAAAGATAAACATATGCTACCGCAGACTTTTCTGTAGACCTTTTTGAGAACTACAATTCTGTAGTACATTAATTTGATGTATCTCTTATGGTTTAGTCAGCGCAAGCCACGTGAATGCCCTAAAAGCTGTTTTTTACGACTTGATTACAAACGGTTCGACATTTCTCTACTATCCTTACGTTAAATATAAACGTATTATATGCCAAAATCTTTTTCGATAAATTTTCTAAATTATATTGAAAACCGCATCAAAATCCTTTAAGTAGTTTACAAGTACTTAGCGAATACACAGACAGATGCGGATAAGCGACTTTCTTTTATTCTATTTAGAGATAATTATTAGCGATTTTGTACTTACCAAATAACGTTACGTTATGTAATAACAACAGCTAATACTTTCAAAATTTGGTGCAGGCGATAAACGTAGCTGTGTTAGATTTTCGACAAATGATCATAATATTGGAAATTTCTGCAATGGAAAGGTAGGTAGAGTTGAACTCATCATCAAAGAAAAGGTCGAGGCCAACTTCGAAGTTTAAGGTAAGTGCCAAGATCAAATACTAACAAAACAAGTGTTAAAAATCAAAGCCAAGGTCAAATATGAGTGTACAAAGCCAAGTTTCACAATTTACAAATATATAATGGTTCGGAATTTCATTATTAAAAATTTAAAAGATTAATGAAAATATACAATATTAATCACTATTCAAGATTTAGTTAAATTAAAGCTAGTATTGTAGAAAATTTAATAAAATTTTTAAAAATTAGAAAAGGTGAAAAAAATTTTTTTATATTAATTATAAATTGGTTAATATATTAGATGAAAGAATTACAAGATATAATAATACAAAACATTGAACAGTTAATATAAAATAAATTAAAGTTAATAAAAGACATAAAAAATATTATGACATAGGTTGATTCAAAATTGAAAATAATAATAATAAATATAACGTTGGCGATATTGTTAAAATAAGAAAAACGAAAACATTATTTGAGAAAGGATATAGGTACTGCTATTTGGTTAACTGAGTTGTCTACTATTGATAAGTTTTAAAGTATCATGTGCCAGCATATATCGTAAAGGACTCAAACGGTGAAGATATTAAAGACAAATTTTTAGCCTACTTTCCAAAGGATCACTTTCCTATCTGTGTTTCTGTGTGTGTATGGGTGTGTAAGTTTGTGTGTGTGTGCATGTGTGTGCGTCTGTGCGCATGTGTGTCCCCGCCCCCTTCAATTTTTAACGCGTGAACCGAATTTCACACAACTCGGTACACATATAGTAATAAGTAATAACACCTGACATTTATAGCTTTCGACCACGCCGGGAACTTAGTTTCAAAATGGCGGCCTTTTTTAATATTCAGCGTGTTGTCATATCTCGGAAATCATTAAACCGATTTAAACCAAATTTTGTACGCTCTATCTTGGGTACCAATGAACCGATTGCCACCAAATGTTTCACACAATTAAGGTTATGGTAGGCCATGTACACATAAGTGTTTTTAGTGGCTGAGACACTTATTTTCAAAATGATGGCCGTGTAAGTATTTCAGGTTAGTGAACCCTGACATTCTAAACATTAGACTGATCACATCCGTAGTTGATGCTCCGAATCCTACCTCCGCGATGCAGTTGATTACAAGCGAGCTAAATTTTAAGAGTTTTTCTGAATACGAAACTCAGGTAACTCACTCGTGTATTTTAATTTTCTTGGTACTGTTTCACATGTTTCTGGTTTCATCTCTAATGATATTGCTGTCAATGAGACGTCAAAGCCTACCAATCATCTATACTTTTCAGAACTTCACTAAAATTTATTTGCACCAATGTAGAGTAAAGTAGGCTCATTAGTTGTAAGTAACTTCTTGTGTGATTATGAGATATTCAAAACCAATTATACAGATAAATAAATTTATTTGAAAATGTTATAAAAAAGATAGGCGATAAATTATATGAATGTAAACCAATTATCCAGATAAATATTTAGTTTAAAATGTTGTAAAAATAAAGACTATACATTATATTTTAAATAGTTAGGTTTGCTGCACCATAGCCTGAAAAATGTACTATTTAAGATTCTGTAATATTTTTAGACAAATGTAAATTTCTGAAATTAAAATTGCTTCATTAAATGCCAATCATTTTAATGCATGCTTAGTATTGTGTATTTTGCAATGTTCCGCTGCTTTGACGAGATTCAAACTCACTTTTTATGTTTGGTGTAAGCTACTCTACCCATTCTGTTGCTGAGGATGTCAGTAGAAGTACTTGAAAATAATAGTGGGAAAAATATTTTTTAGAATGTTTGCTATCAGCGAGAAGTAATTACTGTTATATGGCACATGGAGAAATCCCTGGAACTTTAACCTCGCTACAAGTGAAACGGCAGTTTGTTTATCTCTGAGCAAGGCATAAAGACATGCATTTTAAGGAAGACGCTACGATGACACGCGCACTGTTACGTTAGAGCATAACATTAATAACTAAAACACAGATAATTGCCTTTACCTTTTATTTAGAGTCTAGTAAGTTCATATATACCGGGAATGCTATTCTGTACGCCATTGTTCTAAGCACACCTTCAGCGAAGTGCTGATGTTACTAGGTGCAGAAATCAGCGCGCAGGAACAAGTAAGCAGCCAGAGTGGCACCTGTTGCTGCAGTTTACACACTCCCAAGACACCTCCTTCACCACACACATTAAAAAGCAGCCATAATGTCACCTGTTGCTGCAGTTTACACACTCCCAAGACACCTCCTGCACCACACACATTACTAGAGACCTGAAAAATTCGCGGTTTCATTTCGGGACAAGCTAGAATTCAAAACCTCGTACGTTTGTATTGCGTATGCTATTGGCCCACCCGTTAGTTTACACCTCCTGGACAACTCTGAGCCAATAAAAAACACACAATAAAATGCGGACCCAATCACCATCTACCGCTAATACAGAAAGCAACCAATTAAGAGTGATATTTGCGTGATTTTACATACGACAGTGGAGTATAGCCTACAGGTAATTGAACTCGCGAATTTTTCAGGTCTCTACACATTACAAATCAGCATTTTTTTTATCATGGTTTGTTACCAAGGAACTTAATTTTGTACTGCGTCGCTAAACAAATTCAATTATGGACACTGGCCTTTCGCTATTTCAGTGTAAGTGTTCCAGCAGATTTTCTCGTAATTAATTATGATAAATCCCATAAAAGAACGCTACGAGGATTAAACTGACGCTAAAATCATCACCCACCTCCATGAACACATAAGGCATTTTCATAGGTTCTCACTCCCGACGGCGTAGCTTACTTCAAATAATCTACAATCGCGTTTCAATTCATCACGAAGTAATTAACAAGTTCCTCTCCCTTCTCTTTCACAACGACCTCGCAAAGTGACTTCTCGCGACCTCTGTGGTTACTAAAGCTCGCAGACACTGGTTTTTGGCATTTTGTTAGCATCGTTTGCTGCAGAAATCAGGCCCGCCATCAGTTGCATAACGGTACTCGGAAATGTTTTCGTGACCCCTATATGGGAGTGACTTTGCTAAAACCATGACCTTTATAGAAGTTTGAGTTTTACGTGGTACACTCGGAAGTTCCAGACGAACAGCAAGGAGCATACAAAAAGAGAGTTGCAACTGAACAGTATAACGAGAAAACCTTTTAACTTATTCTTCAATTGTTTGCCAAAGTAGGTACTACGGTACTGCCAACAGTATAACACAGAGTTAACTGCAAACGTTCACTTTGGTATGTTGGCAGACAATGCGCCTGTCTACATTCTAGTTTTATTTGAATACTTGCCTAAGTTTTCTGGGAAATATTACTGATTGCGGTGATTATTCAAAGTTATTTCATATCAAAAATACATACGAGAGAATAGCAAATATTATTGTGGAGATGAAAAACCTGTTGTACAGATAGTTTCACGCTAATACTTATGAAAACACACGTGGAATGAAATAATAGACGTGAAATATTGTGCTACCAGCATCGAAATAAAAATTCGTTTTTAAAATACCTAAAGATAAAGACTACATGATCGTTTGTTGTATACTTACACAAAGCGTAGGTAGTAAATATTCTGTTTACATAAGTAACAGTTTTTTCAACGCCGAAGTTTTACGACCGCAGAACCTCGACTTCGGGTATCTACGGGTTTTCCGTATCCGAGTTTATAGAGCCTGACAAGCGGTAAGTTCTCGTTATGGCTGGTTCCGAACAACATGAGACACTCCCTTGACCAGCAACCTGCGAACCAAGAAGTTACTGGACAAGGAAGAACTCCGATTTAAAGATTGTTAGTTGGCTGATGGTTGTTTGCGGGGAAACGTCTTGTCGATAGTGGGTTATGAGAGACGCTACCGGCGGTTCGGTCGGGACATGGGCTGTGCTAATGAACCATTCCAGCACTCGCCTGGAGTGGTTTCGTAAAACCTTAGAAAACCGGAATCAGGATGACCGGAAAAGGAATCTGACCCGGGTCCTCTCGAATGCGAATCCAGCTTGGCACCACTTCGCATTTATTGCCATGTTTTTACGTACTGCCGTCTTGGAACCCACAATATTGCAATTATTTTAGCTTGTACTGTACTTGATTTTTACAGGCCAATAAAATTAATGAAGTCATAACAATTAGCAGCATTACAGTAATTCTTGTACATATGTCATTCAGACACTTTCCGAGAAGTTTCAGTTCTGCTGCTCTTTCCTACTCTCTTACCCCTTTCTCTTTTTCTTCCTTTCCGAGACAGAGAAATAAGGACGAAATTACGATAAATGCACGTTTCACGTAGTTTTAAGGATGTTAAAGATGCAAACAAGATTTTTCCTTAATACTTACTTATTTTCTGTGACATGAAATAATAGTATGCAAAAAGTATGAAAAAGGTAGAAAATTACGTTAACAAAACTAATTTTAAAAAATTAAAATTTTAGATTTGTGTCTTTTATTGTGTACAAATCTCAAATTTTAACATAATGAATACATTATACTGCAGCTCAAAATAAGTGTACATGTCTTCAGAATGTCATAGGAATATTTTTTCGATAATGTTATATGCTGTTTATGCGTATTTTAAATTTAAATTCCGAGATATAATCTAAATTCAAGACAGCCTACAGTTATACCATTACTGCAGGTAAACCAAGTGCACGGTTGGATTTGAAAGACATTGCCAACATGAGACTCCCGTGGTTTCAAGAAATACTTCAGCTTAAACTAAACTTTGTATCAATATGACTTTTTAAAAATTATATGAATCAATTTTGTAGGTATAAGTCTCACATTTATGTTAAAAAATACTAACTAATTAAATTTTTGAAGATTTAAAATTTTGTTGAGTTACCAGTGATGTAATACCACGAAGCTATGAAATATCCTCAGAATCTAAATAAAAAGGGGGGTTGAAAAGAATTTGTCAATATTGACTAAGGGTAATTTTATTGGAAAAATAGTTACAAACCCATTCAAGATATTAAACACCATGTTTCTTACAAATAGGTTTTTAATAAATGGCTAAATAATTTATTTCAATAAAATTTGGTATGCGGTTCAAAAAATTAGTTAATGTTTGAAGCAATTATTGCGAATCGAAAACAGAAATATTTAGTACGTACATTTTATATGAACACAATTACCTTTTCGGAATTATTGAGGACTTGGAGCATAGTGTTACGAACTTGCTTTTCAGCTAGCTCGCACTTGAAAGAATGTTGAGAAATGAGAGAATGCTGGGGGCGTATCTCAAATAACGACTCGTTAATTCGGTAGAGCACAGAAAATAGTATAAGGTTTATTACATGAAGATTTTATACATCAGTTATTTAAGTTACCATTGACCGGGGGAGCTTTACATTGATTTATAATATTATGTTTATTGTTACTTCACTCACGCCATTTTAAATAACCCTAACCGGAACGTCATCACCTTGTTAATGTTGCCGGAGGCTGAATCTAGGAGACGGTTAGCGACGGCCGGACACCCATCTTCCTGGTCTGCTTGGCTGGTAGGGTCGCCCAAAGGTCTAATGATGAATGACCACGACGAGACGGTTAACGACGGCCTATATCAAGCGCGCGGTTCGGCGGCCGCGCTCAGTGACCGGTGGAGGGGATTTCTGCAACTGTCGAAGACCAAATGGTGGCGTTGCACTCCCCGAGCAAATACAAACTTCCACACTAGTCCGTTCGGCAAGTCGATAGGCCTGACCACACCGTAACAATAGCTCTTGTGTATGACTGAGGAATCTCTGGGTGAAATGGCGGGAATGGGCGCTGCGTATTCTAGTTGTTTGCTCGCGAGGCTCAGTATGCCGCTGAGAGCTCTGCTTTAAAATACTCAAGTACGACGTATGTGCGCCATTTTTTGACCATAGCACCATTTTGTTTAGTTAAGTTCAGTGCATTGTGTCTATGAGATCTTTTGAGATAACATGTATGTACAAGTATATAGGACAAGTCGAGTTATACGTGCTATATAATAAGTCCACTGAAATTTAGATTTAAGAGCTTCAAACTGCTTCTTTGACGATTAAATAATTCTTCTGCACTGTCTATGCATCGTCTTCGCAATCATCTTCGCCTGTAAAAATAAAGAAAACCAGAGGCGCACATTTCACTTTCTTTTATGTAATTATGTTCNTTCGCAATCATCTTCGCCTGTAAAAATAAAGAAAACCAGAGGCGCACATTTCACTTTCTTTTATGTAATTATGTTCTTAGTATCTCTGGAATAAATAACTGAATTAAACAAAAATGCAAAATAGTTGTAGTCTGCGTTTTGAAATTTATGACGTAAAATTCGTTATCATAACAAAAGTTTTGTAACATTAGGCCTACACACAGAACGGAAGGAGACCTCGGCCTTTTTTTCTATAGTCTGTTCGCCGTTCAGTCAGCAATTTTAAAATCAACATTTGAAAAGTTCCTGCCCTAAAAAGCATACATTATAACATAGAAACNGCCGTTCAGTCAGCAATTTTAAAATCAACATTTGAAAAGTTCCTGCCCTAAAAAGCATACATTATAACATAGAAACTGGTTGGTATGATCCAAGTTAAGTTGGTAACGGGATAGGAAAAGTAGTTTCACGTCTTAAATTCGTATTAAAAGTGTGACATTTAGATATCTAGACACCGTATTAGTTTCGTTTCTGATTTCTTTTATACGCATAGCAGTAATAGTTGGTATATTGACACACTTCCGAGTTCTTAACGAGTTAACATTTTCACTCTATTGATGCATGAATAAAGTGATAGGGTACATGGTAATTAAAAGTGGTCAACCACGAACAACATGTAAAGGAATACAGACTAATAATCGTGATGTATCATTCGAGCTTTTGAGCTGAAACTCCGCCAGGCCAATACAGTTTTCTCTCTATACCTAGCGTAGGGGCAGTGAAATTTAGCGAAAATATTTCGAGACAAGATACAGTCCAAAGCACTGTAGGGTCATCCAGCTTCTTTGATTGGCTAAAANATTTAGCGAAAATATTTCGAGACAAGATACAGTCCAAAGCACTGTAGGGTCATCCAGCTTCTTTGATTGGCTAAAATATGTTCTGGTCCGTGTTAACTGTTTGCGCACGAATCACGAAGGTTCGGTGTCGGAGTTACTTAGTCCTGAGTGGCTTGGTCAAAGACGGATACGGCACCAGCAGCCAATGGAGGTATAACAACAGCTGAGGTGTGTTTATAGTATTGAAGTCTACTGTGTGCTCCGATTTTTACGCGAAAAGTCACTGGCCCTAACCTAGCGTGATGCAACGTTTTACCGGTTCACGGCCGTAGAGAAGGTTGGGAGAGGACACAGGGGGCAAATGGAGTGGACTGGACTGGAGTGGAGAGAGTTGGCAAGCTCTTAGCATCGCAGTCTTGAGAAGCGATAAGGGTGAAGCGAGGTGGATATAGACCAGCGCCGGGGAGATTCCCGAGAAAACCCGCCGACCATCGGCATCGTCCACCACGGTTACCACGTGCGAAAAACCGGGAATTACCGCACCGGGAATCGAACCGGTTCGCCTTGGCGGGAGGCGAGAATTCTGACCACTACACCACCGTGGCCCCAGGCGGCAAATTGCTCGAGGCTCCATGCCTCAAGAGGAGATGCGGCAATGGTAACATGTAAAAAATAATTACGTGATCTGTTTATGGGAATGAATTCATGGTCTAATGTCTATTCATGATAGTTTCACAGGAATGTTGACCAAACACGACTTTCAAAGTAAACCAAAACATTGTTNGGTCTAATGTCTATTCATGATAGTTTCACAGGAATGTTGACCAAACACGACTTTCAAAGTAAACCAAAACATTGTTTAGTGCAGCGTGATTTATGGGAGAACCCTGGAACTGAGCCCGGGCATTTTCCCACCAAACATGCGTGTGACCAAATGTATAGTCAATTCATGGTTAAGTCAAATTTTTATCTGTGGTTGTATTCATATTTATTATAAAAATATATTATAATATATAAATAAAAATTAATAAAGNTTCAAATTTTTATCTGTGGTTGTATTCATATTTATTATAAAAATATATTATAATATATAAATAAAAATTAATAAAGTTCAGTTTAACCAAAAATAAGGTACTTTTATGTTAACAGAAGTATGAAAGGCTCGTGATAGATGACATACTTAGGAAACAACCCAACACGTCATATATGTCGTAATTCTTGACTGCAAAAAAAGTATACTCTGAGTTTGTGAGTTCATTACTGTCACAAGCCGACGTCCTGTGACGCGGTTGGCTGGTGCACCGCCGGCCTGGGGTGCGGAATGTTCTGAGTTCGAATCCTAGGTAAGGCGTAGGTGTTAGTTTAAGTTAGGGCATACGTTAGTTTATAAGCTCTCCCCTGATAAGCCTTCAGGCATAGCACTGTAGGGCATTAATAAGCCATTTCCAATCCTACCCATTACTTTCACAAGGAGACGATTTCATCAAACGACAAACTATAAGTAAAGATTGTAAATATTAGCGGGATCATTAGCTGGCAGGCTAGTCTTCATAATCGTTTCAAACTCTTTGTTGTCACTGTGGGATGCCGTAATTGGGCCCGCATTGTATGGCATTTTGATTATTGACACAGAATCCTTCCCTGACTGTCAAATGGGTCGTGGCGTATAGTTGTTCGAATGCTAGCATCTCGCGGAATAAATCCGCTAATTTCCCCGGTCTCTAACCAGATGATAAATAAAAGTAGATGTACTGTAAAAAGCTGTTTTAGAAAATGTCACAAAAAACGTAAATACTTATCAAAACCTGCAAAAGACAAACATAAAAGGAGGATTGATATTCATGTTGCCCCTGAACTGGTGCGCTAACTGCCCTGGAGAGTTTTTGAAAAACTGGCTTTTAACAAAACATTTTTGAATTCTTCCGTAACAGCAAAACGAAGCCTAATTGGTTCACAGAAATTGAAAAAGACCTAAGAGAATTAAAAATTACAGAAAAGTCATTACTTGATAGAACAGTACAGATAAAATTTAAAGACGAAGGGATAAGGTTCCAAGAAAAATCTAAAATAAGGTCGAAACCCATCATCTCAGATGAGGAGAGAAGAAGAAGATCTGAAAGAATGAAGAAGTACTGGGTGCAAAGGAAGGAGCAACACTCAAAGAAATGACTGTTTCATCGTACCCCAAAGAGGGTGAAACGAATATAATAATAAAAACACTAAACGTGTGCGCGATCAATTTTCACGCATTCTTCAGGCTAATTCGTAACATAACTTACAGCACATGCCATTTATTGCGAACATTACTTTGAAACCCTTCATCACTGTCAAAAATAAACCTTTTCACAAAGCTATAGCTTAAAAATGTCTGTAGAATATCTACACAACATTTACTCCGCATTGTATTGAATATCGCTATAACTTTCCACTAATTATATGATATGGGTTCAATTTAAATTATTATTGTTCTAGGCAAAATTCCTTATGCCAAATGCCTTCAGCCATCCCAGTTTAACCCTTATCGTAGCTTCATTAAGTACGTCAGTTGCGTATAATTGCTCAGGCAGTCGATTACCTCAGTACAAATTTTTATTTATACGTACAAATTCATTCATTAAAAATTGTTTATAATGCATCATTAGAAGTAGGTTGCTGGAAAGGCAATATTTTTAATATGAAAAAACTCAAAGCCGACGAAGGCACTTTCTATGTCAAACTGCGATTGAGAAGTGACGCAGCAAGGAAAGCAATCTCCTATTAGGAGTCCACTTGGAGTTACATTGTTGCCATTCCAATTCAAGGTGCTTCCATTTCTTTCAATACAAAATACTCAACAGCTCTAAAAATGTCTTTACTTCGACCAGATAACACTAAAATTACTGCCGTTTCTTTCAATAATTTTTGGAAGTAATTTTCCTTCATTGTGATACTTTTTCCGGCAATTATTTCATATCACAAAGAAAGGATGTAATATGTATATTACAATTTAGAAAATCATTTTATACTCTTGGACGTCTGTAAATATTGGGAAAACGTACACATTTAAATTCATCAGTAACATTACTATTTTGATATTGTAATCTCATTTATACAAGCTACGTATGACTATTAAAAAATATCAGCTGTAACATGTACAAGAGTATCGTATATTATTACACTACACCATGAATTTTTCTTGATCAACTGGCGAATCTTATTGAAATCCATATTAATAAAAACTAACAATGGTATATTAATGATTACAAAAATATACTTTATGGCGAAATTATTTTATTACATGTTTTACCCCAAAAAATTGTATATAATTAAGGTAAACAATATACACGAGAATTTAATCATGTTATGTTTCCTTTAAATAATTCTTATAAGTTTGAATAACGTTCAGTTGATAACGAAAATATTCATAATATGTATAGGGGACCAAAAAAGTTCCAGTTGAAAACCTATGTGTAGTGGTACTGATTCATTATTTATTAACAAAGAAGTATTAATAGTTTTAGATACATCAGACCTTCCGTGAAATAGCTGTGTTTATATGCAATTAAATAAATAGTATTGATTATCCCAGTTTTAATATTTTCTGTCCTATTTTGGACTGCCTAAATAATTTTGTTGTTATAAATTGAAGATGTTTATTGTTTTCTTATAGAAAAATGTTTCTAACAGGTATCTATGATTTATTTATTATACTTTTTCTCACAGATATGGGCAAACTATCTTTATATGTTAATGAAATTATTTATATTTTTGCTTTTATCAAATTTAAATCTTATGAGTTGTGATGAAAATATACATATCTCGTGTAATTGATATTAGATTTTCAACTTTTTTCCGAGCAATAAAGGTTTAGTGATATCAGTATCAGGCTTTCTTCTAAACACTTTACATATGTTGGATCACGTATGTCCATACTAATCTTGTAAGTTCTATAAAAACGGAGTAGATGATAGCCTAATCCTGCATTAGCCCATTCAGACCCAGGGTGCACAGTTGTATACATAACACACATGAAGGTTACTTTTGACCGGTACTGCACACTGCGAGGCTCAGAGCAGAGTGACCTCCACGTGGGTAACTGATTCGCAAACCACGCCACTGGTCTGTGTTATCAATGGTTCAGATTACTACAGCCGAACACAAAGCCTACAGCTTTGGTAACGAAACAAGCTATGTATCGGCTTGAGGTACCAACGGTACGCATTTAAAAATTCCTTATTTGCAACACCTGAAACTTTTAATAAAATAAGATCTCGAAAGGTTGAATTAAGATTCACATGCTGTTAATTTTCCAATTAGCTTAATTCATTGAAGTTTTATAAATAGGTCGTACTGTGATTTTACTCAATCATTAGGTTTCAAAGGGCGTCGATCTGATATAAAAATATGTTATGTTAGTTTATCATTAATTACATTATTAATATAGACATTATGTGTTTGAAATCGAATTTTAGAACTTTGTTATCTAACCTTTAGTCTTAGTCCGGCACAGAACAGGAGCGGCAACGCTAAGGAAAGTCCAATTGAAACCACACTAAATTTAACTGATGATGGAAAAATACATAAAAACATGAAGCTTTTACTAAATAAGGCAACAGTGGGAAAACGTGGCCATCTAAGAATTACAGTTCCCTTTTTAAATAATAAGGTAAATTAATGCCATAAACAAAGCAACATTATTTAATAAAAAATAATTTACATTTCGTACAGAAATGTTTAAAATAAGGACATGTTAAGTAACATAAAGAAAAGAGACCTACAAATGCACAATAAAAACTAAGAGTAAAATAAATGTTTTGAAAAATGCCAATTAGAAACATGTTTTATATCACAAATGTTCACAGTGTTAATGCTGGTGTACGCTAAGCGCTAGTTCAGACACGGCGGAGGCCGCGCGTTTCCAAACCGCGAGGATCAACCGCGCAGAGCATATTTACATTGGCGTCCTCATGTTCGTTCGCACCTGGCCGCGCGGATTGTCAGAACGCGCGGCAGCTGCTACTCGACCGCAACAGTAATAGATCCACGCGTTTCTATTACTGTGGCGCGCCTAGAGGGCGTTCAGATACTTGGCGGAGGCCGCGTAGTTCGGATCCGTGTCGCCATGGATCGTTTCCATACTGAAATGTTTATTGATGAAGTGGAGAAAAGACCAGCGATATGGGACACTCAGTGTGCGGAATATTCTAACAAAGTTGCCAAGAACCGAGCTTGGCAGGAGTTGGTGGAGTTATCAGGAGATGTAGAAGATTCAGTAGAAAGAAAGGCTATTTTAGGTTAGTACGATCATTTTATTCAATAGAAATGTAGCGTTTTGTAAGTATAATTGACATATTTCAAATTATATTTTTGTATCCTGCCCCTCAACCCGACCGTCGTTTGCGAAATAATGAGCAAATTTATCTCTGATACTTAAAGATGACGGTGCCGCCCTTCCTGCATGTAATGTATTGAGATTAATCCTCGGCGCAGTATATAAAGTATCTTTATACTTTATACCATCCCGACTTCTCACAAAGTTGTGTAGAACGCTACAGGTCTTTATTATGTCTTCGGCAAAGTCTATGTTTACATTTATGGGCCTATGAAAAATACGCCGTTTGTTCGCCAGAATCCCAAAAGTGCATTCAATGTTACGTCGGTCTCTGGATAACCTATAGTTGAAAACCGGTTTTCATATGATAAACCTTTACCTGCATAGAGTCGCATAAAATTTTCCGCTAATCCAAAAGCTTCATCTCCAACTATAACATGAGGCAGTGGTATTGGATCTACGTTAGATATTGCTTTAGGTTTTGGTCTGTTTAGTGATTCATCTAGCAATCTTTTATAAAATACTGAATTTTTGAATATAGCGGAATCACTAATTTTCCCATAAGCCCCAATTTCAACAGAAGTAAAACAATAGTTGGCGTCACAAAGTGCTCAAAGCACTATAGAAAATAAATGTTTGTAATTATGATACAAAGATCCGGAATCATTATGCATTATAACTCGGACATGTTTGCCGTCTATAGCGCCAATTCAATTCGGAAAATTTGCATATCTTTCAAAGTCCTCAGCTATTTTCTTCCACGTATCTTCACTCGGTTCGGGAATTACTTTCTTTGCCACTACTTCCCACAATGCTTCACATACTTGACGGACAATTCCTGTAACAGCAGATTTGCCGAGGCGATAGTTGTAGTGAAGTTCTCCAAATGAACAACCGGTACCCAGATACCTGAGACAGTAAAATTAGTAATGATATTATTTTTTCAGGTACAACACTGCAAAAAAAATGTAAGAACATATGTGATGCTTACAATAAAGAATTCAAGAAAGACAAAATATTTCCTTCTGGTTCCGGTGCGCGTAAAGGACCACAATGTTGGTATTTTGCAAGACTTTCTTATTTTAAGAAGTGTGTAGAAAACAAGGAAACAGCCGGTAATATAGAATAAAAGCGAAATGAAGAAAGCCAAGATATAAATAATAGAACAGTGATAGTTTTGTAAATTCTACTGAAATACGCCCACCCCCATAAATAAAAGGAAGAAAAACCAAAGCTACGTCAGAAGAATGACTGAGTGATTTAATTGAACAGAGCATTAAGTCATGAGATATAATTCAGAAAGAACTTCAAGAAAGTATTTCCAACCAAGATGAAGATAAACGTTTTTGTTTGTCTATGTACAAAGAACTCAAAAAAGTTCCTGAGAGTAAGCGTTTGGCGACCAAAATTGAATTCTTTCAGGTGACACAAACAGGGCAAAATTTACCATCCCCTGTTCGCATTATTTCTCAGCATAATGTGCCTAACATAGCATTTGGAAATAGCCAACAGTATTTAAACCCACATCTTATTATGAGGCTTGAAATAAATGCGCACCACTAGTCAAACGCTAATGAGACTGGATTTGTGTTTAGAGTGGTGATGTTTATTTATAATTCTGTTGTTAACGAGCATTTTATACCATACTTCACTATCACATACTGTGCCGGAGACCTAAAGGACTTTGTTCGTTTTTTAATAAGTGTTTATTATTAGACTCCCTTGCATAATATATGATATGTTATGTACAAACCTCTTAGGGCCCGTAAACCATCTCAGTTGGCCAGACAATTATTTCGAGTGTATTGTGACTGTACGCGGGTTTGCAAAGTAATCAGCAGCTATCAATACAAGGTAGAGTGTGTGTGACAGTTATTAAACCTGTAGTTTCCAGAAGTCGATTGAAACTAAACACTCAGTCCGATGACTTTGTTTTCCGAGCGCAGGGCGGTGGCTGGGCCATTTCTTTGTGAGGTCGGGCGGTGTAAGTGAAGCAATGACGGACTCAGCTAGCGAGAAATGCAGCCGTACTTGCAGAAGTAATAACTAACGCACTTCTGACCTTGGTGCTAGGTTTATGGGTCGAGCAGTGCTGGCCGCCGGCCCATGTGGCCTCACCTTAGGTAACGTTGCCACACTTAGGATAAGAAAAAAGACACTTGTTCTGGAAAAGGAAGACTTTTCATTAAGAACGAAGACTATGCAATTTCGTTAGCACCAACAATTTTCTAAAGAAATGTACATTAATTTTTTTCTTATACAGCTTAATCCTAATAATGTTGATGAAATGGTTAAAAAAAAAAAAGCCGTTAGCATTTCAAACAAACAATGTTCAAAAGTTAGTCAATAAATATTATGCTCGTATTATCAGTTAACTCGTCCTATATACATGCAAAGACTATTGAAATTTGACTTGTGTGAAATGTTCGTATGGAATCTAAAAGCTAAGTTACCTAAAGATAAACCCATATGCTTACAGTTGTTGCCCAACAAAACGTTATAATACGCACAATGCATTACGAAAACCTAGTCTAAATGAGAAACTTAAAAATTGGTTAATTATTTATATCGTTTACAAAATAAAATATAACTTTTCATACACGACGAGTAGAAAAGAATACCCCAAATTTGAAGGTCTATAATATCAAAACAAAACCACCCACAACCTTGATTGACCAATTAAATGAACCATGGAACCGTGAGGTTGGTTTACCATACATTCATAAATGTTCACTGTGACCACCACGAGCGGTCTGAACGACATCTACGCGATAATAAAACTCGTTCCACACTCTTGCCAGTACGTCCGGTGTTAGGGTTTGGATGGCGTCCGTAATTCTTGTTTTGAGGTCATCAATGTTAGCCGGCAATGGTGGACGAAACACTTGATACTTTACGTATCCCCATAGAAAAACTGAAGAAACCAACGCACAATACTCCACCTGTTGGGAGGACGACGTCCGTATTTGCGACGGAATTCACGTTGAACCGCCGTAACCGATTCACGTTTAGCAAACTGAGATAACAGAGAACGCCTTCTGTTGTTCCATCGCCATCGTGATGCTGACTAACACACAACACACGCTCATAGAATCTCGTGTCCGTGTGGTTCAAGGTAAAAGGTCGCGAAGGATTTGTAAATATCTTGTTTCCTATGCTTCACGTGATGTTTTCAGTTATTACAAAACTTGTATAGCATAAAATTCTATACAAATGTGGTCCTAGGCGATACTTTATATAATTAACCGTTCTCGAGATAGAGCGCGAAGAGTGGGAAGTGCCTATCCGTATATAGGGTAACGTTAAGTCAACTGTGGAATCCAATGCACAGTACAGTTAATAAAATTAACTTTTTATTAAAAATATTATAATTATTGAAAAACTTAAATTTATTTATATATTTACAAATAATATTTACAGATATTATTTAAAAATTTACGTTTTCACTTGAGTGACGCATTAGTTAAGTTATTAAGCTAATAGCAACGTAAAATTTAGACATGGCCATAGAGTAAAAAAGTACACAGAGGCGAAATTGCGTATCGGTTCCTTTGGTGTTGGCGTTCCCATTCTCTGATTGGCTGAACGAAGCTCTGTGAACGTGCCTAGTGTGAGACTGTCTACCACGTGTTGCGGAAGGTTCCCTACTGGTTGAGCTGCTAGCTGGCTATGACGTTACCAGGCGCTGATTGGCGAACAGCGTTCCCACACATTGGTGGCTAGTGGCGCAATATTGCTGGCGAGTGCGGCTGTAGTTCGTGGGATGACCGGATTTTTCTTCTATGGATACTTATATACACTGTGATATGGCAGAAGGTCAGAAAGAGAGGATACAATTCTACCTTAAGTGGGGCTTTCGAAAATTATCAATTAATAGCGAAGAGCCTACAGTTTATTGAAACGGCCAGTTTTGCCATGTATTAACCTAAGCAGATCTATTATGTGTAATCTCTAATAGTTATGATTAACAATGTTATGTATATAATATATTTAAAGTTCCAGAATAATATTGTCCTGGTAGTATATGAAAAAAAGTGAAATATATTGAAATGTATGCCACTGTTTGATACACAGAACGTGTCAATAACGTGTATTATTCCTACGTGTGAATAGGGCAGGTGAGAGGCTTTCTTTACATAACTCCATTCGCGGTTACTTCAAACTTTTCTGAAGTCCCGCCTAACTTATACTTTCCGTTGTCGTTCACCTATACTTCCTCTACATGTAAACATATACACTGCCATGTGACTTCTAAATTTTAACTGTCAAATGCTGTGTTCTGCTATTCAAAGAATTGTCATATTTATAATATCATAACATATTAATGTTTACAATTTAGACCAATAATCATATTTAGGTCAGCTTTATGACTTTTGAACTATGTATATACTGTCGATAGTTCTTATAGTTATTGTTTTACATATTGGTAGCATATTTGTGTTATACACAATGTAGCAGATTACATATTATAGACGTTAATATTTTGCCGCGACTGTCTTTAACCCTGCTACAACTGTGGGGGAAAGAACTGTAGTATTTACCGAACCTCTCGTTATTAATATATCGATAACGAAATAACTCACATTTCGGTAAAAGGACGGCCTCAGTTGGAATAAATATTAAAACGAAGGAGCAGCCAGTAAAACGAAAAAAACAGTAAATTCAAACACGCAACTCGTGTAGTTTATATTTTGTACTTAGCAGCGACAAATTAAAAAGATAGTGGTGAACATGCACATAAATACGCAGACCGTGACTTTTACTCCGATAATATTTATTTGCATAGGTACTTAGTTTTTACTAGGTTTATTTAATTATTTATTTAAAATTTTTAGACTGGGCTTGGTAATATTTTGGGATGGCGGCAAACATTCAGATCACAGGAACGTAAGCACGTTGCACAATTGTGTTTCACAAACACCTGAAGCAAAGTTACAAAGGTGTGATAAATAAACTAACGTGACTTTAAGATAATTAGTCATAAAACCGTTTACGGTTGAAACGTGTAAATTTTGCGCGTCCAATATTTGTAATCACTCACACTGGCCCAGCAAAAACCACGAAGCAGACACAACATATCCTGTATCCCGCAACGGACACGACACATCTCGCTGTATATTTATTCCTGCCATGGAAACTCGTAACTTGCCTACGTAGGTTTAAAAAACACAACGTGTACAAACTGTATGTAGTAATTTTAAGTGTTTATTCGAAGGAAAAATGTTATCACTTCGTTCAGCAAAAAGCAAAACGCCAAGTCATATCTCGCTACTTTTACCGACTTCGTATTTGTACAGAGACAATCTATACCGTCACACCATCACATATAAATGTATTATAATTAGTGCCCAAACATTAATATCTCGTTTGAGTTTTAAATTAAAAAATTAAAACTAGTTATTTTGCCTCAATAAATATAAAAGTTGCTAAAATTGAAAACATGTATAACTTCCCTGCTACTGCTAGCGCTGAGAAACTTTCACGTGAGAGAGAGAGACAGAGAGAGAGAGAGAGACAGAGAGAGAGGAAGAGAGAGAAAAAAAGAGAGCGGCAAGCTTAGCTCTACCTATTCAAGTTTCTTCCTCGGACTAAAAAAAACCAGGTCACGGGGGCCTACGCGACGTATTTTGCGCTGAAATTTGTGGTAGTAACGATGAAATATGTTTCCATCAATGCTTCCTAATAATTTAAATATTGTAATAGGCAACATTTAATTTACAAATAGTTTACCAAAAAAACCCGTTAAAACAATATTTTAACTGTGAACTATTTCTTACTATCCATTGACAACATTTCGTTGCTCTCGCTGTTTTTCAATTCGTATTTAATACGAAAAAAATGTTGCAAGTTATAGAAGATACAATGATATATTTTTATTTAATTAGAAATGCAATACTTTAAATTTAATCACGGTAGTAGATGAATTTGGTAGGTTTGGGGACAAGGGCTGGGTGCTGAGGATCGGCCGCCATNTTAGAAGATACAATGATATATTTTTATTTAATTAGAAATGCAATAATTTAAATTTAATCACGGTAGTAGATGAATTTGGTAGGTTTGGGGACAAGGGCTGGGTGCTGAGGATCGGCCGCCATCTTGGATCCACCATCTTGTTTCCAGCTGCCATATTGTTACCATCTACCATTTTGTTTTCCCCTTCATGCTCTATCATTCCATCTTGTTTTGTCATGCTCTATCATTCCATGTTTTTTCATGCTCTTTTATTCCGTCTGGTTTTTTTATGCTCTATCGTTCCATTTTGCCTCTCTGCCATTCCATTTTCATGCTCTGCCGTTCCATCTTCTCTGTCTCTCATTTTATTTGGTCTATCATTCCTTCTTTCCTTTCTCCCACCTCCTCTCTCTCTCTCTCTCTCTCTCTCTCTTGTAGCCTTCTTCGTCCGCCATCTGCATAGTCCCCTCGACGCTTGCTAGTGGCGCTGGTATGTGCTTCAGTAATTTGGCATCTTGTTTGCAGTAGTTCCTTCATCGCCTGATATGATGCGCTGTCGTGTGCCACTGTCGTTCGCATCTTGTTTACTGTAGTTTAAGTAGTCGAGCGACAACCAGGAACTTCCATTGTCTGATTGTGTCTAATTGTCTCTGCTCATTGGTTTTTTGATCTGTTATATGTTCGCGCAATACCGCTAACTCCGCCTCCCCTATCAACCTGCCCAAATTCCCCAGCACGGGTAAAATTAGAGGTATGATACCTCCTCGCTTCACCCCTTTACATGCCTTTCTCCCGGTTTTCCTATTTTTTTCTTCTTGCCAAACTGCATATCAATACCTCATTTTATTTTAAATTTCATAATTTTTTAAACACCTGAAGCAGCCAACTATTTGCCGAACTTTGGCCGTCTCGATTTGGCAATATTCTTGGCTTTATCCGCAAGACTTGTGTCTGCTGCGTGCCTGTTTTCCAATTTATCAGTAGATGTGTATGCTATATCGCGCTCTCTACAAGCTGAGACTACTTGGTTTATTCCGTTGTTTTTATATGCCAAGCATTTAGCTAATATTGTGCCCGACCCGTAGAAAATGTAACCATGCAGATGTATTTCAATAGGAAGCTTATTTATGATATTGTATATCAATCTACGTGCCCTCTTGATGTTACCTCTACGAAGCATCACACCATACAGATGTGAATTGCCTTCCATGCCGCTACTTTATACACAACAGCTCCTTTACATTGGTACTTTTGCATAAGCTAACATTGCAGCATACCACCAAAAAATATATAAATTACACTACTCGGAAGTACTTTGTACCAGTCTCATGGAGATTGTTAGACGAGATATTAGACTCCCCGTCAACATTACGGCCGAGAACGAAGCCATAACTCGTGAATCGTGACATGGCGTCCTGTTGCCTAATGCAGTGAGAGGTTTATTTGTGGTCCATCCGGGTGCGGTAAAACGTGCATCCTGCTAAGTTTACTGGAAGAACCTAATGGTCTTCGGTTCGAGAATGTATACAGATATTCCAAATATCTACTGCAGGCCAAATACCAGTGCCTAGCACAAATTTTACATGCCGTGNACGTATACATATATTCCAAATCTCTACTGCAGGCAAAATACCAGTGCCTAGCACAAATTTAACATGCCGCGGATGGACTGAATTGTTATGTTTGCATTGATGACGATGATGTACCGCCAGAACAGGCCAAACCAAACTCTGTTTTTATTTTCGACGATGTGGCCTGCGAAAAGCAAATATGCATGCAGCAGTATTTTTGTATGTGCAGACATGCGACTGTAGATTCGTTTTATCTTTGTCAAACGTTTTCATGCATACCAAAGCAGTTGCTGTGTGACAATGTGAATGTGTTAGTTTTGTTTTGCATGGACGACTTTAACTTGCACCATGCTTATTCAGATNTAGTTTTGTTTTGCATGGACGACTTTAACTTGCACCATGCTTATTCAGATCATGTAAACATCGACACGACATTTTAAAAATTTAAGGACGTATGTGCATTCGGTTAGCGCAAGCCCTACAGTTTGTTCTTGGTCGTCAAAGATTTTGCATTACTTAAAGGGAAGTACTTCTGTGGTTTCGATCAGTNAAGCCCTACAGTTTGTTCTTGGTCGTCAAAGATTTTGCATTACTTAAAGGGAAGTACTTCTGTGGTTTCGATCAGTTCGTTAAATATATACCAATAAGAGATTAGCTACGTTATTTCAAAATTTGGCTACGATGGGCTGAGATGCCATGCGCAAGAAAGTTGTCTCGTGCAGTAGGAAGATGGTCAATGTGATGCTGGCGGAAAACGAATTTAAAATGTGGCAGACCCCAAACATGATGACGACATAGTCAACAAGGCTTATGTTCAGTATGCAAATTCCGAAACGCTTAAAATTCTGTCAACTATGGTGCGCTCAATCTCCTCTAAATTAAACACGGTCCACACAGACATTGCTAATTTGCTGGAAAAGAAACTGGAAATTTTGGAAAACCGTCTAATAGAAAAAAACTTAAAGGCACATTACTATCACCTCTCGCTAAATTATAAAATGCTGTTTTTAAAACACAATCTACACGCTCCAGCCTCGAACTCGCGTCACGTGCCTTCTCGAACCCGCGACCTGCTGTGCATAAACATGCAGTACCGAAACCTAATTTAAGCAGGGCTACGCATGCATTTAAGCATAGTATGCTCACATTATAGTTTCAGTGTGGATCGTTTCGTCGCGAATAACAGCTATCAAGTGTCGAAATTCGATCTCGTTAGTAAAAATCATGCACATGTAATTATTGACGAAATTGACAAATTACTGGACGCGAAGCTCGTACAACTGGAGACCGCAGTTACGGCCAAAGTAATCGCTGCTCTGTTCCGGCATAACTTATAACGACGCGTCGTGGAAGCACTGCGCCATTGTAAATAATGCAATAGATAAGCATTGGGAGCTTATTCGTGATACTCCGGACGAGTACTGGCGTAAAGCTATAGACGAGTATGCTGTATGAGGGCACGAATTTAAGTAATCACACAGCTGCAATGGTATTTATAAACTACGTAATTGCAGTTTAAATGCACAGTACGATGGCGGATGCTATGAGTGATTTACAGTGCGTCGTAGAAAATGCGCGCGCGAGATATCTAGCTGCTAAGCGGGTCCGTCTGGAACGAGACACTGTGCTAAAGGCAGTATTTAAACCCATTATCTCAAGACTAGATTATTTACAACAAACTGTTCCCTTTATTGAAATAAAAAAAGAAGCAGTCAGGACCAAGGACCCAGGACCAAGAGAAAGCGTAAAATATTGTTGGAATATGAACAAGATGAAGATTATGTGCCGTTATCTGATTGGAAACATAAAAAGTCAAAGTCAAATCCTCGAAGCGCAAACATTCGCAATTATTTGACTTCGTACAAAGCTCGGTTTAATGATGGGACTTATGGAGCGCACAGACGAAATAAAAAATTATTCTTGGGAAATAAACAAATTTTTTTCCTGCCCAACGATTCAATACACTGAAAAGCCAAATAAAAACTGGTACACCTGCCTAATATCGTGTAGGGACCCCCGAGCACGCAGAAGTGCCGCAAGACGACGTGGCATAGACGCGACTAATGTCTGAAGGTATGCAGGAGGCAATTCACACCATGACTCCTTCAGGGCAGTCCACAAATCCAATCTGCGCCAATTTGAGAAAGGGTTGCACGTCTGTCAAGTTTAATGATTCTCGTCAGTCGTCGTTGGTCCCGTTCTTTCATGATCTTTTTCCGGCCACAGCGATGTCGAAGATGTGATGTTTTACCAAATTCCCGATATTCACGGTACACACGTGAAATGGTCGTACGCAAACATCCAAATGCTATCGCTACCTCGGAGATGCTATGTCCCATCTCTCGTACACCGACTATAACACCAGGTTCAAACTCACTTAAATCTTGATAACCTGCCAGACTCTTGTTGTCTTATATAGGCACTACCGACCGCATCGCGTTACTCTGATTGGTTCCATACCTCTGTTATGTGCATACGCACGCCTATACCAGTGTTTTTGGCTATTCAGTGTACAAGTCTGTGCCGTAGTTATAAAAGCTGCGCCGAGACTTTATGAATTACTTTTTAAATGCAATACTGTCCTATATTCGCGCAAGTTGTTACGCCAGTATAGTCGACTGCTCAAAGTTATGAGTGCTCATTTAAAAAACACTGATCCTAACAGCAGCAGATATAAGCACGAAACTCACTCGAAATTTGGCATTATTTCAGAAGTGATTCCTGAATATGAATAACCACAGGCTATGTTCTGCAAATGAAGATAATAGAAGATGGAAGGATACCAGAATATATTTATTGGAATGATGTTAATGAGCTCTTGCAAAGATTATGACTGCTAACTGCTTCTCAACGAGCGGGAAATAATTCACACAAATACGAAATTACGTATATCCTCAAATGAGGATGAGTCGCATGCAAATTGCAAATGAGCTCCACAGACCAGCTAGACATAATTATTCATGATGTAATGTGAGCATCTTTGGTTTACACGATTTATATCAGGCCGAGTTGGAATAATTAAAGCCTTATTCATGCACGAACAGAGATTTTTAATATATGTTACCAGTCATAAACTGTTTTACTAAGTATGCTTGGGCAGTTACAGTAAAGAATAAGTCTGCTAAGTGCATAAAATTGAGGCAATTAAACTTGTTCTGCGAGATAGAGGCCCTCCCAATAATTTGCAAACGGATCTTGGCAAAGAATTTTACAATAGCAAATTCTGCGCCTTAATGGAGAAGCATAACAGTAATCATTATTCAACACACAGCATTATGAAGGCGGTAATTGTAGAAATATTTAACCGTACCCTAATACTATGATGTGAAAATCATTTACTATTTACCACACAAGGAAGCTACATATAAATAAATGGTTATCAATATTACATATACTCATATCTGCATATAACTATAAAATTCACCGCACTACTGGTATGCGACCCGTTGATGTAAAGATTTGCTACTGCAAATTGTATTTAAGAATGAGAAAAAAATGGACAATCATAAATTGAAAGCGCACATGAGAGATTATGAGCGTCTATCTCGAGTTAAGGGTACATTTGAGAAAGGCTTTGTGCCAGGCTGGACAAATGGAATATTTAACGTAATGAAAATCTGCCATTATCAACCCAGGATGTATTACTTGGAAGATATGAATTCTCAGCCGATTTGCGGCAGTCTATATGCCCATGAGATCTAAATTACAAATTTCTTAATTCATATCTTGTATAAAAAGTTATTAAGAGGAAAGCTAGTAAATTATTAGTGCGTTGGTAAGGTTTTCCTAAATTTGCAGGCAGCTGGATAGATAAGAGATCTCACTTGGGTAAATAATTATTTAATGCAGGATTATGGATAAGAAGATATTCGCTCAGTGCTTCAATATGTAGTGGCAAAGAAGTAAAAAAAAATGTTATTTAGTCAGTAATGGTGTTTAATTATGATATTATATTTATTTTTATTAATAAATTTAAAAAAATAATTTTTGTCTTACCAAAACTATGGTTGTGGGCTGGTGTGTGTGCTGTCACTGGCTTGTCACCCCNCCCCCTCAAACTCCTATTCCTTCTCACCGCAGAGCCCTGGAACCACCTACTCCTGGGTCGAATTGCATGCTGCTGTGCTCTAAAGATTTTTTTCTCCCTCCCTCACACACACAAGAGAGGCAGCGGGGGTTCATATTACCTGCTCACCGGTTCCATTCCCATGCTCTTCCTACTTGCCCACACTAGGGCAAGGACCATTTTTCTCCTTAAATGCATACTTTGGTGCTTATATGCTATTGGACATAGTAATCTGTCAAATAAACGAATGGTTGGTACTATCTCATTCTGAAGTGTCGCCCTGGACCCAGACTAAATAAAGGCTGACAGGTGACCATTGTTCTCGACTGATGTGAGGACCATCCACCTACTGCCATGGCTGCAGGGTAAGGAACATTTTTTCTCTCCTTAAATATATTACTTTTTCCCTCTAACTACTGGGTGGTTATCTGCCAAAATTGACGAACGACTGAGACGCCCGGAGCGAACATGCTACTGGACCATTATTCTCACCTGGCAAAACTGTCCCCTACCACGGGCAAGGGCAGTTTTTTTTTTCCTTAAATATATTTTTTTTTGTACTTATATGCTACTGGGCGGCTAACTGCCAAAATTGACGAATGGGCGAGACACTCTAAACATGGAGGAAAGCTGCTAGATAACCACTGACATCGAGCATGTTTGACATAAGTTATATATACAAGTGGGCACTGTGACTTGAGTTTATTTCGCATCCTCAGAGACTTTAACTCGTAACAAAAATGGAATACAGCTGAAGCAGGAAGAGCATGTGACGCTTATGGCTGAACTGGAGCGCATTTTTGGCGACAAACTCGCTACGCGAGAGACGGGATGCGACATGCGACATGCGTCGATGGCCGACGCCAGCAGTGACATCGTTGTGGGTGGCTGCGATATGGCGCGAGCCCCATCATCATCATCATCTACCCCAAGAAGCCGTTCAACTATAATGTGGACGGCCTACCATCCTCCAGCGTTGCCAGTATCAACTTCAACGCTAGGTCGCCGAGAGACTCTACCGCCAGACGCCGATGTCGTCCCACAGCCGTCATCGCTGCGGAAGCTACCCCATCCTCCTCCACGGATACCTCTTGTTACAATTACTCCGAGTCTCCCACCGTCGTTATATACCACTCGAATGTAGCGATATGGACGAAGAGGAATTCCAACGAGCGATATCAGTGGCAGAGTGGGTATATGTTCTAGCAACATCGCCAACCTCTCTTACCTCAAGTGCAGAAACGAGTATCCAACAGCAGCTGGATGATATCGATTGCAGATTGAGTAAAAACTACCAGCTTCTAAAAGCAATGTTGACAAACCAACATCTGCTTCCAGAGGGCTTGTCGGAGGTGATTCGTTCTACGAACGATATTCGCCAAGATCAGTTGTTTGAATGAATACTGTAGCTGGGAGAAGAAGAGTTGCTGTAAAAATATTATGTACACTAAATCATATGTTTTGTTTTAATGAAAAAATACTTTAAAATTTTTTTTACCTACGACTTCAACAGAAAAATCTTAGAAGAGGAATGGAATTTATATATACACACACATACTTACACTAAAACATACATATATTTTTTAAGAAAAATACTTGGATTATGACTATATGAAAACAATTCTTATTACATGTCCATGACTATATAAAAATTCGTATTGTTGGTCTATATAATATATGTCTCAGGTAATCATAAGGGCTTTAAAAAACTTACATAAAAATTATTATTATGCATTCTTAATCTAGAATAATCAAGGTAAAACATTTATTCGTTCCCTGCACACAGATGCTACTACTTCTATTAAACCTCTTACTCCAACACATGTCCTGATAGCTGAGTTGACTAGGGCGTCAACCAATGTGACGATTACAAGGTCCAGCGGTTGGTTCCCACACAGCTCCACGGGATTTTTTGAGCTCTGCGAAAAACAACAGCGCTCCTGGTTATCGCTCAACACTTAAACAACAATTCGGACGACAGTGGCACACACCAGCGCCTCCTAGCAGGTGATGAAGGAACTACAGTACGCAAGATGGCGGACGACTATGGCAAACACCAGCGCCCCCTAGTGACGAAGAAGGCGACAAGAGAGAGAACAGGGTGGAGAGAGGAAAGAGAGAGACACGGTGGAATGAGAGAGAGACAAGATGGAATGGCAAGTTGGAATGATAGAGAATGAAAAAAACAAGACGGAATGATAGAACACGAAAAAAGATGTAATGATAAAGCATGAAGTGAAAAACAAAATGGCAGAAATAAGATAACAGCCGGAAACAAAATGGTGGCTGGAAACCATCTGGAGGATTCAATATGGCGACTAATCCATCAATCTGCAGCCCCCAGTCCTTGCCCCCAAACATACATTTCCCTACTATTCACGGTGTTATATATTTGTTGTACACAAGCTCTTTAAAGAACAGGTGGACATGTTACTACTAGGGTGATTTTTCAAAGGTTTGTTTCAAAACATCGGAAGAAACAGTTAATGGGCTTAAACGTAGTACAATCAGTATGTTCGTGGACATTGTGGCGCGTGGCTTCCATACTCGGTGCGTCTGTCAGGCCACCAACTTACTGACTGTTGTAGTACATAAAAAACAATAACGAGTTGGAAATCCTGGCACCTAAAAAGCTGACACTGCAACTCTGGGTTCTCGTTGTTGCCAGACTAGGTAAATACGGAACTGAGTCCTTAAGAGCGTTCAAGAGACGAAAATTACTGGTTATATTTCTGGCATGTTGCATCTTTTTTCACTGTGATATAAAATAACAGTCTTTAAAAGTATGATAGTGGAAAGAAATTACTTTTAAAATGATAATAAAAAAATTTATAAAATTAAAATTTATGTTTTTTACATACATATCTTAAAATGTAACAAAAATGATACGTTATGTGGCAGCTCAAAACAATTATTTATATTATTATAATGTCATAAAGAATTTTCTTGTAAATTTTTTATGTGTTTCGCCTGTATTTCCATTTTAACTTTTGAAATAAAATTGAAAGGAAAAATAGTTGGAAGTTAAATCATTACTACAAGTAAACCTACTGTCGAATAAAAAAAAAATTGCAGCATGCCACTCCTGTGATTTTAATAAACATATAATCTGAAATGAAAGAGTATGTTAAAAAAGTTTTGTATTTTTGCGAATCATAATTTTATATTTAAACTTGAGAAACTTTATTAAAGTTATTTTTCAAATTATTTGGCATTTCTAACAAGTTATCGTCGATATAAAATAAGAAAACTTATCATATCCCCATAATATGAAAAAAAAAAAAAAAAAAAAAAAAAAAAAAACGTTTTCTTAAGGGCCTTAAGATGGAGCGGTGATGGAAAGTGAGGATGGAGGGAACGAGAGTACGCTGAGAAAACCCACATGCCAACAGCGAGGTCAGCTGAGTTTCCCACGTTGCGAAGATCGGAGGGGGGGGAGGGTGCGACCCTACTGTAAATAGAACAGGGGTTCGCCGTCGTGAGTAGCGTGTGCGTGCGCTGGTCGTTCGGTAACCGCGGCCGTTACACGTACTGCATCCACGTGAGTTCCTGCGAAACAGCCCAGCATGAGCGAATGAGTGAAGAGATTTAGGCGGCTCTTAACAGCGAGGTCTTGAGAGCCGACGAGGGCGATTGAGATTAGTATAGAGTAGAGCAGCGCAGGAATGAAAGGGCGAGAGAAACGGGAGTTCCCAGAGAAAACCCGCCGACCAGCGGCATCGTCCGGCACGATTCCTACATGCGAAAATCCGGGAATGGCCCGGCTGGGGATTTAACCTGGTTCGCCTTGGTGGGAGGCGAACAGGCTAACCGCTAAGCCACCGTGGCGCCTACTACGGTAGAAGGAGAGTGTCTTCCAATGGAGCACTGCCCCTGACTGTACGACACACACCATTCATTAAAACGTACTGCATACACTACCAAATTGGCAAGGAAAGTAGAATGTATGCTGAGTTTGAAATAATATGCACATAACATACAGTTATTTGTTACTCTGTATACTAATTTGCAAGAATTTACTTATTTAAATGTGAAATGAAATCAATTGATATGAAACACTTTCAATCAAAAGTTAAGAGTCTTTCCATTCTGGATGCTTAAAAAAGCACATTAAAAAACCTTCCTTGATAAGGGGAAATAATAATAATAATTCATATAGTTTCATGTCATAAAAATAATTAAAAATTTTTACAAAAAAATGTTATATTTGATTTTATGCTCATTTCTTTTCAGCCACAAACTAAAATAAATATTACATAAAATAATTTATTTACGCATTTGTAAACATCTTTGCTATTAGTTTCATTAGATGCAACCACAGAAATTATTATTGCCATACTAGACAGAAAAAAAGGGGGTGCAATATGAGCTTTCTAAAACATCCGAAATGGAAATACAGTTAAATTTTTATTAAAATAGAATTTTATTAATTAATATTTTAAGCATTTAAATAAGTTAATTCTATCAAAGTATTTTACAGTGTCATAAAATATGGATTTTTCTTTCATATACAAAATAATTCGTTCTTTCCTGGCCATTTTGGTGGTGTGTGTAATACTTTTTAATTAGTTATTCATGCTGTAAGGTCGGATGCGGTGCTCCATTGTTGGAAGCCACTTTCCTTGTTCCTTAACCCTGCAGGAACAGTTAACATAATGAGTATGGACACTGCGACAAGCTGTTTTCTTTGGTTTGGAACTGCAGTGTCTATCAGTATAGCAGTATCGTGCATAGGGGGGAAATAATATAATAATCACCTCTTTATCCCTCTTAGCCCTAGGCCATCCTGTGGTGTGTCATTCTCATGTTATTGTACGCCTTTTGTAAGTTTCCACAGGCATAGGATCCCTTGAACCAGAACTGAACTTCCTGGCCCTCAGGGACCCATGTTCGCTTCCACCACAAGGCTATTCTCCTTAGCCCTCTGGGTTTGGCTACTCTCCCTTTAGAAGATAAAATATTCACTACCATAGCGAATATTTACACCACTGCCAGCACGAGTCCA
>NQII01000381.1:243111-304377 GCA_002778355.1 Clitarchus hookeri | reverse complement strand
GGGGGGGGGGGGTTTAGAATGAGTTCGGACACAAAGTTCCAAGGAGCTTGTGCCTCCAACTCCCCTGCTGAGGGAACCTCTGAAGTAGTGAGGTAAGCCCGTGCTACTGCTTCCTTTTACTCTTGGATTCTCCAAATTGTGTGGGTTACCTGAATACCCCACTCAACATGGTCCATTAAAATTACTTGAATTTCTTCACTTTTAAATTCAGTTTTTGGGCCCCCTGACCATAAAGGGGTCGGCAGGCCCACCACCAAGCACCACCATCACGATTGCCCATGCTTCAAGCTCAGCAAGGGAGGCAGATACCCTCTTTTGATAAACCAGGCAAGGGAACGCCCGGGAGTTTCCCACTTTTGCTAACCTCAAGTTAGAGTTTACCCAGCGGTACCATGAGGATATAGTGGGTTCCCTTAGGATATGAGAGGCTATAAGAGATACATCACTAGCCCTTTCCGGTTTCACGCATCAGCTTACTCTCCGTTACTAGAGCTGGCAATAGCTCCGACACTTCTCAGATCAACTCCCTCTCTTTGACACCCCCAGACGCCGGTTAGACTGAAAGAGCAAACATAGGGAGCAAGTTTCCCACCAGCATTGCGACGATATCTGCCAGGAGCAGGGCCGGACTAGGGATGAACTTGCCGTAGTCAAACATATCCCAACCAGGCGACCGTGAACACGGCGAGGAGGGAGTGTGCTTCCCATAGTCAACACAAATCCCACCAGGCAAAGCCTTACACCCACAACATTCTGGTCCCTCGCCTAAGCTCCGGCCGTCCAGCGTGCCACACCCATGCCTCACACCCATTGCCGGCTGGTTTCCCAGCCCTACCCCCCGCAAGACTCGCCCGTGGGAGCCCACACCTTACACCTGTTACAGGCTGGTCCTGCTGCTTCAAACAGACGTCACCCCCCACCTGTTGAATAGTCAATAGCTGCGTGAATCCTCCCGCCTCATGGGGGGGGGGGGGGCAGCGAACAGCGTGTTTTACCGTTAGTGTTTTACGCAGAAGGTTACGTTTAAGAAGCTAAAGAGAAATCTTACACTGGAAGGCACCCGTCCCTTTAAACGTAGACCAAGCGAGGTGGCACAATAAACTACTATACCCACATTTGGGAGGACGTGGATTCGATTACGTGTCCGGCTATCCTGATTTCGATTTTCCATGGTTTTACGAAATCACTGCAGACAATGGCTGACATTTTCCCCGTCAGTGCTTCTGTGAGCAACTTGCTCCGTCTATAATGATTTTGTTGTCGACGAGACTCTAAGCCCTACTAAATTTTATTATAAGGTTGTAATGTTCAATGCTAAAAATGGTCGCTGCAAGCCAGTACTGCTGTTTGTTGTGTACCATATTATTTTCATTAAATAAATCTAAGTGTGTAAAATTTTCAAATTTGTGCTGCGTAAGAACCAATGGAGACAATAAACTTTGTTCCTAGCAGTAAGCGTGAAAATATAACGAAATACGTCAATATGTTGTTTAATATTCTGTCTTAAATCTGGACTGTGCTAAACATTGTTTTATGCATTTACTTTATTAAAACATGACAGCAAAATCGAAAAGTTCCTTTTATATAAGCTACGTTTTTTTTTTGCCTTAAATTCGTAAATTCTTTTACTGACATAATCAATAATAATGTTTATAAAATCTTAAAGCTAAACACAATTGTATTTCTACTGTTTACGGTTGTAAACAGTGTTAGAGAATGTGCATAATGCTTACAAAATAAAGGTAATGTTATTTAACATTTTGGCTGGGTAGGTATATATTGCGATTCGGACCAAACACAAACTACTACACACAAATATATAGAATTCCTCCATTTACCGCAACACCTTGCGGCGGAAATTTTCTCTATGTCAAACTCCCCCATAAAAAAATGTCTTTATATTCCCAACCTGAGTAGAAAGAACCTTAGCCATACCTACGTTATTNGAAAGAACCTTAGCCATACCTAGGTTATTGAACGTAGACATCCTGCTGTGCCCCACTTCCTATGGAACGCCCTGTATCAGACAATGCGACTGAGAGGGTCAACATCTGTGCAGAATGTTTATCCACCCTGCGAAACAATTACATGTTCCCGGGAAAACATCAACAGCAAGTTTGAACACTGTACGATTGTGGCAGCAATTAGCGCCACTACACGTGTGCCGGTTATGATGAAGCCGGGATCATTATGTAATTGCAGCAGTACGTGTGTGGCGTTGCACTGCCGTTAAAGGCGTGCAATGCTGAAACACGAGCTCCGAAATAACGTGTTGCTAGCATTGACCCTGCCAGGTATTTCCACAAACGCAGTACGTTAATTTATTATCCTGCAGGGCACTGGGTTATTTGTTACCTACGCCAAAATTGTTTTTTTTTAGCTTACCACCAACATTGAACAAATGAGCTCGCGTTCCTAAGAGAAATAATATTTTTAACTCGCAAATGAAATCGGTTTTTTGATATAACACATAATAAAGTAGATCTGACTGGGTGCGCGAGTCTCTAGTGAACTTACGAAAAGCAAATACGAGAGAGCTAACTGAACTGTTTATCGTATAAAAATAATCGGTTTTGCTATTGCAGTAAAAAAATTTATAAGTTAAGTGCGGTTACTACTATGAGAATATTTGAGCTTATTTTAATTAAAAATGGTTTTAGTACGCCTCAATTTTGCCAATCTACCTATGAACACTTACATATATATATATATGTGTGTGTGTGTGTACATGAATGTTATTTAACTACATATGAAAAAAATTTCTTGGCTAATTTTAAAATAAAGTAAAGAGCATACTTCGACATGGCCTGTATCGTGTGCCTCTTCATTAATGGAAATTAAAATCCCTACTAGCTCTGCTTATGAGAGCCTTGGATCGTTCCATTTTTTGCTAGAAGGGGCTAACTGTGACATAGTTGTGAAATGGCTAAAGAATAATATAATTACTAGACACGCCAACAACGTAGTCATGTTTTTTAGACGAACATTTTGGTCTGGCAGGTTAATAATTTATGTGACTGGTTTACACGGTCAAAGTGTAGCCATCAACAAATTAATGCGATGTCGAGTGTTTAAAAAATGGCATAAATATCACACGTCTACCGAGACCGATTTTATGGCACGTAACGAATATGTAGAATCGTTGCAATGTTACATAATTGCTCTGTAATTGTAGCTTATAAGAGCAGCGCTCACGCCGGAGAAACAATTATTTTAAAAAATACGTGTTCGTCGAATACTGTAATGGTGCGTGGCTGTGAGTCACCAGGTAAAAACCTGGACGAATGCAAGGGCTGTGCTGTGGGAGAGGGAGGTGGGGGTTATAGAAAACAACACTGTATTCACTGTATTAATTACTCTAAAGCACGATGATGCTTTGGGAAGCAATTTCGCAATTACTTGTCTTGCTTTCTTAAATATATGCTCGCGAACTAGCTCGTTAAAATCAACTTAATGGCTTACTCAGAAACTTATCTCGCAGTTTATAGACTAAAGTTCTAGACAACGAGAGAAAAACGTGTAACTCAATAACTCAATCAACCACTTTCCTGAAAGTTGGAAAGTTCTATGATTGATGGGTGACCATAAACACGGTTAGCTTTCCCGTCATAGTAAGTGAGACGCGTCTCAAATCCGCCAGGATGGTGTAATTAAGTTTAACTCGAGGCAAGCACAAAATAAATCTCCGTTCTACACTGTCCATTGGTTTCTCACTTATGGTACTAATTATGACTCTTCCTAAAGAATGCTCAGGGGGGGAAATGAGCATATTTTAAAACCCTGGGTAGGATCTATTTTTCTGCACATTTCATATCCTTTCACCATAAGTTAAATTTACATTGTCCTGGATCTGAAACTTCGATAGAGTAAGGAAATTAAAAATGCTTATAATTTGGCAGTACACACGACTACTTAAATAAAACAAACGCACTGTACAAAAGTTTTTACGTCACTTTTTAATACGGTGGTAAGTCACGGAACTGCTTTTATACATTGTTGCCAACTTTATTGGGAGAAAGTCAGTGCGAGCGCTCGTTAAACTACTCTAGTGGACATATAAATCGCTACAAACTCTTTCGTTGCATGAAAATTTATCAAACGATCAGTGGTTGATAGATAACAGTACAAATGAGCAGTGATTGGTCTTCCACGCATAAGATGACGTGTTGCTTAGCAACCGCACAGCGCGCGTTCTACGTAGAGTAGAGCCTCTTGTCGCGACTATACAGGCAGTGATGCGACGAGGCATCCCATCTTGCATGTGGTGAATAGTGTCCTGAAGCACGCACCGCCATGCTTCCTACAACTGCACACGTGGATCAGCCAGTGTTTGAGCAGGTGGTTGACAATGGTGCGAACATCGCTCCGTCATATCCCACGCGCGTTCACCAGGGGACAAATGTGGACTTTTGGCAAGCCAAGGAATGGTGTTCACTCCTTGCAGGGCCTGCTGAGGAATGCGAGCTGCGTAGAAACCAGCTTTATCTTACCGCGTGGTAGTGTTGGACACGCTGCGCAAAAATGGCACAACATGGAGCCGCATAATTTCGTTGACATATCACCGTGCTGTCTCCGTGCCTTCAACAACGATGAGACGTGACCCCATGCGTGGTGCCTGGGACATGTAACGCTCACGAATATGTGCAGGATCGTCGCTTTGCCTACTGCTACGATCTTCATCTGAATTACAATTGAAGCGGGACTCATCGGAGAAAACAATGCTTCGCCTTTCCTCTGTCCAGTGTTGACGTTCTTGGCACCGTAGGCGGCGTGCCGCACGATGCCCAAGGGTCAAAGGCAAACGGCGCAGTGGACGCCATGCCTGTGAGCCAGCCTCGTTCAAACGGCGACGAATAGTTCTTGATGTACCAGGACCAGTACAAGAACGTGGTACAACTGCGAGTTGGCAAACATGACGATCTCCTCTATCTATAATGGGTCTGGCAGGATCAGTGCTACCCTACGTGACGTACGACCTGTACGTATCAACGACTTCACACGTCGTGCCACAGTGGTGACTGCACGGCCAAGATGAATGTCTCTACGACGAGCCGACTACCCGGCTTCGCGCAGTCCGACTATACGACCCCGTCCAAGTGTGTCTGGATGCTGATGTTCCTCGCGAGCACGAAGCCATGGCATACTGACCCGCGTCTAAGCACGCACACTTCTGCATTTACAGCCTGTTGTATAGTCATCTCAAGCACTGGGCACTGGCATCACCGGCTAGTTACAGGGAACTTGTGCAGTCGGATTCCAGCGCATGACGTCACGCACGCTATGTCAACGACCACCAGACGAATTCATTGGACTGTCGGTTGCTGAAAGTAGCTCTGCTCGCATAGGCGCGTGATTTGTATCGATATTTAAACAAGCATTTAGTAGGATAAAGTGTATAAGAAACGAACATTTTGATACTGAAATAGTTTTTAAGTGTTGTGAAGAGTGTCACATCTGTCAACGTTCGCCTACATGGAAATAACGTTCTGCGTATCGTCCTACGTAGTCTATGTGGGTGTTGGAGGCGTGCGAAGACTTCTGGTGCACGCGTGCCATCGCGGCTGGCCGCTCGTTGAGTCACACCCCTCTTCCACTCCCCCTTCCAAGAGGCCTTCGGAAGAGCATGCGTTCTCAGGCAGCATGCCTGTGACGTCACGGAGATCCACCAGCGACGTCCAAGATAGTTGTGTAAATGTTCTGAACTTTCCAACGTGAGCGACGAGCGGAATATAAGGATGTGGCTTCCTGCTTCCCGGCAGAGATGGAGAGAGGGACTCAGTCTGAATTATGTTCCGACGGGGGAAATTGTTTTAGCTAGTTGTTAGTTGTGAAAAGATAAGTAATTTTGGTTGATGTTTTCTGGTTAAGTCGAATAGTGACATCAAGATCTGTAGCTACTGTTATTAAATATATATATATATATATATGTGTGTGTGTGTGTGTGTGTGTGTGTGTGTGTGAGAGAGAGAGAGAGAGAGAGAGAGAGAGAGAGAGAAAAAAAAATTAAGTCGTAAATGTCTTTCCGCATTTATAGAGTTATTTCTGTTATGTCACAAAAATCTGTATAATAGATTCCTTTATCGAATAGCAGCGTCGTGCGGCGAACCAAGTCTTAACGCAAGTCGTCACTTGTTCTCTTTCATAGCGAGGTCAGGCATGTGCCCCATAATTTAGTTCAAATACGCGGAGAAAACGTATTATGGCTTCGTTCCCTATTTAACATCCTTTATTTAATACCCGGTATTCAGTACCACGTATTTAATACCCGGTAACCGAGCTAGGTGGCGCATGTGATTAACTTCCGGACTCGCATTCGGGAGGACCTGGGTTCTGATCCCGGTCCCGCCATCCTGATGTAGGTTTTCCATGGTTTCCCGAGATCACTCCAGGCGTTTGTTGGAATGGTTCCTTACTGCAGATCTTCTCCGAGCAACTTGCCCCGTCTCTAATGACCTCGCTGTCGACGAGACGTTACGCCAAACTTCCTACCTGACTAATGGTTTGAGGTTTCGAGCGCCGGTGAGGGTGAAATGACGTGGGGGTGGAGCAGCAGCGGAACGCATGGGCAGGGGAGGCGGGTGCACCTCGATAAAACCCGCTGGCCAACAGCAACGTCGGCCACGTTCCCCACGTGCTAAGATCCTGACGACCTCGTCAGGAATCGAACACTGTTTGCCTTGGTGGGAGGCGAGTAGTTAGACTTCTACACCACCGCAGCCTCCTTGGAGATCCAGCGCTGTCGCAAAGTGGCAATAATAGAATTGTGTGATTTGACCTCACGGACCGACTCAAGACTGAGTCAGCATCACGACTGGCTAATAACCAGTAATTGGTGGGGTGTGTTAGAATATACAAACAATGCAATAGGAAGCGAAGTTAACGTAAATCTGAAAACGGCACCAACATCCACCTTTTACCTGGGATTCGATCCTAGCTCTCCTCGCATCGTAAACTGCTGTTTCAAACAACTAAATCACGGAAGTGAGCTTTACTTTGTTTTCAGTCTCAAAGTGTTTGTTAAAGTATTGAAGAAAGAATGCTTCCCAGACAGTGGCCTTCACTCAATCCTTGGCGTTCATTGCTGCGTAATTACACTTCATTTCTACAGTGTTATAATATGTGCGTGATATCGTGACTGGGAACTCGGTAATCTTTTATTTAGCATCTCAATTTTTTAAAACCAGTCCGTGGTAAAATCCCCTTGCTTCGTACGTGATCGTTAAGCATTACTAGGGATTTTTTTTTTTACATCGGGATTATTAACGCCAGCCAGGAGCACATTATACATTATACAGGTTTGTGCTTCAAAAGGCGTGCTTATCTATGGTTTATGCGTGTTTCGAAACCTTAAACTCTACGCACCTGAAATTGCATTTCAACACATCACACCATGGAGATTCGTTGCTATGTGTGTTTTAGCATCGCTGTTGCGAAGACGTCACTCCTTTTATTCGGGTGACCTGAGCCGCTCCTAGGTTTTTTTGTCTTGTGTAAGTTCTAATATAACGCTATTGACGCAGCTCCGTGAGCTAAATGTAGTAGGTTTTTTTGAAATGGCACCTTACCCGAGCGTCCCATGTAATATTGCACTAGGTAACAAAACATTAAAAACAAATGCTTTTAATAACATTTATGACGAATATGCAGAGATGGAAGTAAGAGCAATTTGCAACTCGTTACTACAACTTGCTTTGAGATGCTTCAAAGCAAGGTGCTTCCTGTCCCTGTAAAACGCGTTTTTCAGAGTCGATATACTCGATCTTTGCTTGTGGACAAAGGCCAACGCGCCACCGGTATCCTTTACCAAGTGCAATGTTATATTTTTGCAGGTTTTCGAGAAATTTAAAACTTCGTTAGGCTAATAGAGAACGTCGGAATCTATTCATTGGTGCCGTAAACTATATATTTTATTTTGTGGATTTGTGGACAAGGCACCCTTTGGAAATGAACGGCTCAATCAGGCAGTTAGTTAGCTGAAGCGAAGATGTGGCTGTCCAGGAGACCTGCGTGTAACTTAAACTTGCTTTAAGACGATTGACCCCTTATTTTGGATTTTTCTGCTTTTGCCATGACCTCTTTTCAAAGCGTATTAGAATTTTTAGCACTGCAGAGTATAAATAATAGCTTCCTAGGTTATTTTCTGACTTCTAGATGACAAGCAGTCATTAATTCGGGCAATTCATAGGTGACAATAGTAACAGCAGTTAAATCATAACGATTTTACAAAATATACAAAGAAATATCCCATGCGTTGTATATCAGTACAAACTAGACAGCCAATGTGTACTGTCAAACTGCAACGAATAACATAAAATTCCCAGATGGCGAGGAAAATAATCTTTCTGTGCCTTTATGATAACGATAACCACAACCATAGTTTAGTATAAAATATGTTGTGGTATTCTAGTTATCGATACCTTTGTCCGTATGTTTGGCAACGGCGTATGCTGTTTTTAAATCAACAATCTTGCTTATTTTTATTCCTAAGCTATTACACATAGCTTTCTGCAAAAAAATATTAATTTCATTGAATCGACTTTTGCATATCGTATTATGTTTAAAACTAATCAAGACAATTATTTTTCTGAGACCTAGTTCGTCATTGACACTGGGAGATGGCAGCACTGTGACCGTAACCTAATGTATATGTTGTAGTTGTTAACTATGTCTAAATATACTAAGTACTACATGAAGTCACCTTTAGACACACTTAATACAGTATCGGGACGGACGTGAACTGAGGGAAAGCAAGATGTCAGTCATAATATTTCATATTAATCAGATACATCCGTTGATTGTTAGCAGGTCAGACATTATCACACTGCGTTATTTAATGCTTGATTAAATGTGCAAACACTCGTCCTTGAAACCAGCCTTCCTTTCATGAAGAAAGAAATGTGTGTTGGGATTTTAAACTGGCGCTGCAAATATTATAATGTTATCAGTGCTTTATTCCTGGGGGATCCTATCGGTGACGCGTCAAAACAGTGAGTTACCGAGAGCAGCTACTCTCTCTTGTACTTCGTCTTGAAATACAAATTGAATGCTTTTATTTATGCATTCAGATACATACAAATATGGACTGAGTGTTTCACTGGACCAACTATGCTATTTACCTTTATAAGAACTAAATATTTTATTTATGGTTTACTGTAAACAAACTTAATCAATTTAAATAATACGTATTATAGTGTACATACGATATTACAGGTCTATAGCCACATACGATGACCTGAAAACATATTGGAAACAACACAAAATTACTTGTAGTCAACCAATATCATAAAAATTCACTGAAAATCCTACATGTCAAAACTTAACAAACGAATAGATCAAATCTACAGAACGACCAAACAACGAAGCCGGAGGAAAATTACACGTCTACAATAATACGTTTTCAACTAATTACTCGCCCACGCTGCAAGAATCATTGAAAGTGCACATAAACAAAGTTGAAATAATAATTTTTTTTATAATTATTAGTTTTAGCGGAATTAATTATAAGTACATATAACTAACCTTATGATATATATATATACACGACTTACAAAGGACTAATATTTACCCTCTAGTCAGCTGGTCTAAAAGTACGTGCTTCCACTTTAGAGTGACAGAAAGATTGTGAAATTTTCTAAACTTCGGAGCACTCAAAATTGTGGCTATGGTAGGTAGGAAAGTAGTTCTGGGAAAAGAAATAAATATATTTATTCGTACTAAAAACTTGCAACCTCCAAAAGACTTCCATAGTTGCTAGTAGGACAATTAAGTCAATTTTTAACAACATTGCATTTTAAAAACCTGTGGGTAACCAACTCACCTCCCGTTCCTTAGGCGCACATTTAAATACGACAGTTCTGCCTTCGCAAAAACTGACAGGACTGGTATTAACTATGGTAATTTCGCTAATGTAGTAAGTTTTTCTGCCATCCGGGCAAATGAAACCATTCCAGCGATGCACAGAGTGTCTAGGAAACCAGTTTAATATCGGAATTTTGATAATATTTTAAAAGAAATTAGTTAGTTAGCGGAGAATAGTTGGTCGTATGAATAATTATAATCAAGGAGAATATTTTTTTTGCAAATATATGGCAAAGCTTAGTGACAATTATTTTCAATAAAACTTGTTATTTGCATTTATTTGATAATACGTTTATTTACATCACTTTAGCTTGCTTGATCGTTTGTAGAGTGAGTGAGTAAAGAGATTTGGTTGGTTCTTAACAGCGAGGTCTTGAGAGTCGGCGAGAGTGATTACGGTGAGTATGAAGCAGCGTCGGAATGACTGGGTGGGGGAAACGGGATATCCCCGAGAAAACCCGCCGACCAGTGGAATCGTCTGACACGATTACCACATACAAAAATCCGGGAGTGTCCCAGCCGGGGATTGAACCCGGTTCGCCTTGGTGGGAGGTGTAGAGAAATTAGTTATATATTAAATAAAAAGAAATATTCCATTAAGTTTGAAAAACCAAATCTGCGTTCTACGGAAATTAAGTGATTTTGTACCAGTTTGCCATGAGTGGAAGTGAGGACGATCATCATAAACGCCTTGAACGAACTAAGATTATGTGCAGACATTTCGATTGTTTTATAAAATCAAAGACATGGATATATTCCTGGATAATCTCCCTAAAAGCGGTTTGTATGTGAGTCCACAAAGTATCAATAGTGGTTGCTGGAGGACCATGATGAACAAGTCGCCGACCAACCATATCCCAGACATGTTCGATGGGCGACATGTCAGGCGAACATGCAGGTCAGGGAAGCAGTGGTACCAGTCGTTCATTGAAGAAGACTTGCACATTCCTCACCACATGTGACCGGGCATTGTCCTGCTGATATATGGCATGTGGAGTTGTCTGAAGGAGGGAAAGTACCTCGGGCTCTAAATCCTCCCTGATGTAGTGGTTGCTATTCAGATTGCCCTCAATACAAAGAAGTCGATATCGTATGTTGTATCCAATTGCGCCACTAACAATCACACATGGCTTTTGGCAGCTCCGCAATGCAGGTTGCCAGATTGCGGTCACCACGGTAGCGTCTAACACGTATGTGGTCATCACTGTAGGAACTCGTCCGAAAACACTACATTTTGCCCCTCAGCACGCCAGCGACGGCGTTCTAAGGCGTTCGTGGATACCAGACAGTGGTAGCCAATGCAATGACATGCGTGCCACCAGTCCAGCACACAGCAGACGGCGTCGAACCGTCGATGCTGATAGGTCCACACACACTGCAGTGCTCCAGTGTCGAGCCTACACTGTGGACGAGGTTGTATGGTCCGTTACGGCCATGCAGACAAGATGGCGGTCATCCCATACTGCGGCCACATTGCATGGTCCAGTGCCCACTCGTCGCTGTATACACACCTCTTCTATCCCCTGGTGCCACACACACATCACTGTCGTTGCAGCATGCCCTGTACGAGCATAAATGTCACGGTATGACAAACCCATTTCCCGTATACCGATCATTCTGCCCCGTTCGAACTCACTCACATGCTTATATGGCGCCCTTAGACATCGACGAGGCATGCTGGGAACACATTTTTCTTGCCAGTCGTTAATTAAAATATTTCGACCCTCTAAGATAATTTATTCGCATTTCAGTCTTCAAATATTGTGGGCTAATCGTGCCAGTGTTAAGATTTAATTTAAATCCAAGCTTTTTATATCTTCTTTACGAAGGAGATTGTCTCTTTACATTCCTTTGGTGAATTTTATTATCTGTCTCAAAAGTATTAAGGTGACGATTCTCCTCCTATCTTTAGCTTCCCTCCCAATAGAATCTCTTCCACCCAGTGCCTCTAATTTACTAAATTTAGGAATGATCGAGTTCTCTAACATTGAAAAAATTGGTTTATGAAGGTGTTTTTTTTAATCCCTTTTTGATCTCTCAAATTTGTAGATTCGCGTTAAAACGCCTGATAACGCCCTTTTTTTTCGCTCCCAGATTTTTGTAATATCTGCTTGAATCATCTTACTCACCACAGGTTTTTTAATTTCGTGACTAATTGACTATATTATTTTTTAAACTTATTACTTCATTATTCATGTAATGACATCGCCTAAATTAATAGTTGCAAAAATTATCTGATTCACTACTTTAAATTAACAGGTATTTTCTCCATTTAAGTGGGTAAGATGCACCTTTAAACGACTGTTTTTACACCCAATATAGCTGTAAAGCTGCTAAGCCTTGACTAGATTTACAACAATTGTAATCCGATGCAAGTAATGTATTTGTTTATATATCTGAGTAGCACTCTTCATGTAAACCACAAATACCTACCAAATATTATCAGAGTAGCAGTGGTTGGGCAACGCCGTCAGAGCCAAGGGAACAGATAGTTCCATTATAGGCACTGCTTTTCTAGTCTTCAGTACTTAGAAGCTACAGCTCATACTAGTTACATGCTGACGGTGAAAGTTCATACAAAAGTCTCTTCATTATGTAATACATAAAATGTATTTCTTTTGCAACGGGTTTCTTACATTCAAGACTCACATTCCATATATTAGTACAGTAAACAGACGAATTCTAAAAATATTAGACATGGTTAAAAATCACATTTCTTCATATTTTCATGAAGTGGCTAGAGCGAACTTTCTTCCCTTTCAAACTTTGTTGCCAGAGATTTTTTAATACCTTCGATTGTTTGTTTAGTAGTTCATAATAATATTTATTAATTTTTTCCAAACTTCAACCATGTCAGTATGAATACATAACTCAACCATAGCGAAGAGAACAACAGCATAATTATGCAACATAGTTCTCAGAATGGCATAAGGTTCCTGCCTTTCCACAGCTTCCAAATAACACACAGTGAAAGTAAGTGCAAAAAATATTACCTCCCTGAATAGGAATCCACGTGCGTTTATACGAATTTACAGGAAAACTGTTTTATAACATTAGATTTGCAAATCGTCATCCCTGTGACTAGCAAACAAGATGACCAACTGGCTTCTAGTAACGTCACTGGGACACGCCTCTCTCAGTAACGCTGGGTTCACAGTAACGCAACCGATGCGACGCGATGCGCGTGGTGCGAGTACAAAACCACTCCAGGCAACCAGCCAAACAAACATCGTGGACGGGACAAGATTTACCAATGAAAAATATTTAGTTTTTAATCACCTCACGGGTGCGATAGAACTAAAAAATGCATTACAATTTTGTGCTTAAATGTTGGCGAGACTGCTGGATAGTTGCAATTAGTGTCAAAGTTCTTTCCTGCGCGATTATCCGCTGTATTAATAAGCACAGCAGAGCCTATTCACACCTACGCGCAATTACAAACATATTTCCACGTGTGGAGTGTTAGTATAAATGGAAAGGAATTCTCGAGTGAAGAAATAAAATGTAAATATTAATGCTGTCATACACCAGGCTGGTATAAAATGGCGAGGAACTGTTAACATATTTTGTTTTGTGTTGGCGGTAAAATGAATGCTCGCAAAGTGAGTGTCTTTAGAGCCTCGCGCCTGCAGCACAATTACCACCCCAGCGTAGAAAGTAATTACCCCCAACATGTACACATTTGTAATGTACACGCCACCCCAATTAATTTTATACGTAGTGCACAAATTACTAAAGATGTTCAACGCAGTGTGTCTATAAAAACAAAACAAGACATCGGATAATGGAGGCGTCAAATGGTGTATGCAAATTCTTAATCTACGCGATGTCCCTATTAAGGGCCTTGGCAGCGAAAAAATTTATTATTTTATATTTGTACCAAATATTCTGTTCAACTTGCGACATTAACTGTGTCTAATTTCTCCTCAGATAATTTTTTTTTTTTTTAATCCCGCGAATTTTGCAAAATCGCATGTCGAAGTCAAAATCCTACTGTTTTTGTAATGTACAAATAAAATAAACCAAACTATTGGCCGAAAATTTAACAAAGGTATCTCAAAGCTCTTGTCATCAATCATTTTAAGGTAAATTTAGCAAAAGTTATTTTACAAAATATTAGGGGCAGCCACAAATATAAAATATGCAAGAATTCCTTTATTTTCAGGAATTTTTTGAAATTTTGAAAACATAACTTGTACGGTTTTGTAGATGTGTTGAAGTAGCATTTAGCATCTTCTTTCATCGTGAGTCGTCTCGTTTCTGTACGTAAGTTAGTTTTAATTAATTCTACGTCCCAAAAATTGTACAATTGTATCTTTGACATGTATTTATGCAAAAACTATGGCCTCAAAAATGTAATTTGCTAGTAAAACGTAATTACAGATAAAGTATAAAAGTTAGACAGTGAATCGCATAAATATAAAATAACATTTTTTTTTCTTGGTCAACGCCCTTGCAATAATTTGTATGTAATAATTAGTTAAATGCCACTAGGATGTGCTTGGCTGCGTCGTGACGGCACTCGTGACGTAGGAATGTGAAGAATCTCTCTCCTCACCCAGCGTCGTCGGCTTCGTTGTCGAATGGCGTCACGACGGTTTTCACAACTCGCGCCACATCATCGCACTACCTGTGTTTAGTTTTCATTTCCTCTTATTTGACTGCCTTAAAGACGTTGGTAAGAATCATGTTTTAAAGCTTGGTTTAAGCCAAGCATTAAAATATTTCTTATTTTTAACTATTTGTCTGTCATTTTAAATTCTATTTCTTATAATTTTTATTATCTTCCTTAGTTCCTTAGTAAAACACCAATGTTTTAACAAATGTTTTATAATTGACGCTAGTATCTTGGCAGCTGTTAATTTCAATGGCATAATTTTTGCTTCTTTTTAATTACTCTATTTGATAGTGTACGAAATTACACTCGGAAAACGAAGTGATTCAACAAGCGTCAGTTCAGCAAGAACAACTGGCGTGGACAGTAAACATGTAAAACAATTACTATTTAAGAAAGTGGTCGGAAAATATTAAGTGCATTTGGCGTTGGCCTGTTTATTACACAATTTAGACTTACATTAGTTTAATTTTATAGTCTATCCATAGGCCATCAATTTGTCTATAACACCACAGTCAGTTCGTAGACTGACTAACTGGAGCCTCGAAAGTAGGCAGCCACACACCACGGCGTAGACAAATAAATGCATAGTCAGCAGTTAGAAAATCTACCTGTATGAGGTTTCATTCTCAGTTTATTATTTAAATGTTCATCTGAGAGCCCTACGTAGGTTTCATAATCTACATATAAGCTATATTCATCTATAATAAATATAAATAACTAGCTTTTTCCCGCGACTTTGCCCACGTGGAATTCGTGTTTTCGTTACAACATTTTTTATAATAGTAATTACGTCTTTAAAATAGAATCCTAACTAATATTATAAATGTGAAAGTGTGTTTGTTTGTTTGTCTTTCTTTCACGTCACAACGGAGCAACGGATCGACGTGATTTTTTGCACAGAAATAGTTGGAGGGCTGAAAGGTGATATTGGTTACTTTTTATAGCGAGAAAATATCTCAAAAATTTTACAAACGATAATAGCGAATCAAGTCGGAAAAATATTTGCCGCCAGCGCGCTTTCTTGCAATACGCTGTCTAAACCGTTAAAGATGGAACAATATCATGTAGTAAAGAATTGTGTAGAACAAAAAGACCTAAAAAAACTCCGCGGTAGCATATATCTATCCATAACAGAGAAATATTAATAAGTGTTTTTACCTTGTAATTCACCGAGACGTTGAGTTTTATCATATGTATAGAGTATAGAAAATTAACACTAAGTACAATTCAACTCCNTTGTAATTCACCGAGACGTTGAGTTTTATCATATGTATAGAGTATAGAAAATTAACACTAAGTACAATTCAACTCCGTTAGAAAAAAAACCTAAACAACAATTCTGTAGTCCACGCGAGCGGAGCCGCGCGCACAGCTAGTACATATTATAAATTAGAAAGTGGAAAGAAATTTGAGTCCAAAAATAAGAGAATTGCGGCTGTTTAGTTTGGAGTTATTAGTTTTGTGCCTTGTCAATATATAAGTTAGGCTTTTACAATACTTATTTGTAAACAATGTTCCTTGCCATTTTAGTTAATAGAAACGTTTTACTATTTGTTTATGTCATATAAACTGTTAATCATGTGCTTAATTATTTATTTTTATTGTACTTTCCCGAACACAGTATGGTATTTGACCTAAAAACCTGGCAAATGATGTTTTTTTTTTAAACCGGTTCCCACCCCTTTGTTAGGTTTCTTCGAAAAGCCAGGTAGCTACAGCAACAAAGGGTGAAAACCGCAAAGCACTAGCGCGATTCACCGCGCCACGTTCTCAGTCGGAAGTTACCCTTCGCTTAGAGTGTTGTGTGATTTGTCGATGTGCTCAGATTTTAGTGTTTTTATAAACACTTGTGGTTTTATGCATAAACAATTTACTGGTTGTTTTTGTGATGGATTCTTCTAACCCAGGTATTTACTTTATATAACACTACTTTTATGTAATGACAATCTAGCAAATTTGAGTCAGCACGGCTGACAACATAGGTGTGTTGAATTGTTTGATATATATGTGTACTTTAAAATATTTACTAGGGGTTTTGTTATACTTCTAAACATTTCTAAGCTCTGAAAACTATTGTATAACATTAAGTATTTAGTACGCAAAACAGTTATAAAAAACAGCCCCCCGAAACTGCCCCCCCCTTTTTTTTAACGATGTTTGGTTCATACCATACAATAATATTTTTTTTATTAATATTTAGTTTTATATTTTTGTTAACAGGGCCTTCTGGATTGAGGTCTATGACTCGAAATGAGTTATATATCATTATGCAAAGGTCAAATGAGTCAACATTTGATGGAAAGCTTCAATTTATGGAGCAAGACATTATAAGCAATTATGCTGAAGATGATCCACTGCTACCTGATGTAAAGCGAAAGCTGTCTATTCTGTCCCCAAACTTGCACAAGGTACTTCGACATGGGCCGAAGTCATGAGGGAAGCAATTCTTCCTATAGGACAGTTATCCGAAGTCATGAGGGAAGCAATTCTTCCTATAGGACAGTTATCCGAAGAAGCTGCAGAAGCCCGAAACAAACATATTAGGTCATACCGATTGAATTACACAAGAAAATTTTCGCGTGTGGCCTGCAACCTGGATGTCCTTAATAGGCTGCTTTTAACTTCAGACCCCCTAATTACAGGGATGCGATGCTTTTCAAATAAGAAAAAAAAGTCATTAACATCTGATGTTCAAAATCTGCTATCAGAAAGTGACCATATAAATGTAACTGTTTTATAATATAGTAGTAGTGACGAATAAATGCTTCGTTTTAAATCTAAATCGTTGTCTTATTATTTTTCACTCCACAATTTAAACAAATACTACAAGACATCGACAATCACCGTATTTTTATTTTTGGCCAGGTTTTGGGACCAAATACCACACTGTGCGACACGACGTTTAGAGTTAATAGAACCAGTCAATATTTTCTTCTCCGTACAAACTTTGAACCCTCACTCACCCCTTTAGGGGTTGAATTTAGAGAAATCCCTCCTTAGTGGCTGCCTGCAATACAAAGTGAGTGTTTCCTCAAAACGTCATATTTCTAGGACCAATGGTTGAGGCTCTGAACTCTGTCCGCCAATGAGCGCGGGCGTTAATATGCCAGTCGGTCAATCAGTTTTTTCTTTTGTAACAAAACTTTAGTATTTGACGGGAATAAATAAAACTAAAGCCTAAAACTTTTGAATTTAAAAGCTGGGAACCTATAAAACATGGCTAAGTGAGCTTTCTAGATACTTGCTTGAAATTATGTTTGGCAATATAAAAGCATGAAGTAGAAATAAAAAATATTAATAAAATCGCAAAACAAGAAAAAAANTGAAATTATGTTTGGCAATATAAAAGCATGAAGTAGAAATAAAAAATATTAATAAAATCGCAAAACAAGAAAAAAAATCTGTTTGTACAAGCAACAGTTGCAAATCCCAGAAACGTTGTCTTTAAGATCTTATCTTTTTATTATAAATATGTTTTCCAACGTAATTTTTTCTTCTGCGAACGAAAGTTACGTAACTGAAATTCCTTAAATATTGCCTATCCGCTTCGACAGGTTTTCANTGAAATTATGTTTGGCAATATAAAAGCATGAAGTAGAAATAAAAAATATTAATAAAATCGCAAAACAAGAAAAAAATCTGTTTGTACAAGCAACAGTTGCAAATCCCAGAAACGCTGTCTTTAAGATCTTATCTTTTTATTATAAATATGTTTTCCAACGTCATTTTTTCTTCTGCGAACGAAAGTTACGTAACTGAAATTCCTTAAATATTGCCTATCCGCTTCGACAGGTTTTCATGTAAGCTATCTTAATGTCACTTCGATGTAGGATCGTATAACGATTTATTTGTCTGAATACACAGTTAATGTATTTTGTGTTGAATTACGTAGTTGCACTTGTGAGAAAAATACTTTACACGTAGTTTTTACTCCGTCGCTGAAAGCGCTAGGCGTTTATAAATATTTCAAACATTTCTGTAGTGTAAGGTGTCGTCTGTCGTGATGTAGTGTTACGTAAGTTTAATCACTCCCTTGGGGCAAACTTTCATCCGTAAAATTCAAATAGTGAGGTTATCACGAGTGCTACTGGCTTATTTCGCAGATATAAATTCGTAGAAAAGTGAATTTCTTTGCACGGAACGCAATGGAAAGAAGCTTAAATACAAAGAATGTGTTTTTTCTGTATTGTTTATTGTATTCCACGGCTGCTTTTGCAGTGGTCGCCAGTAACAGCCCCAAGCACTCGTACCGAGTGGCAATTCTCGTGTCTGCCTTCTGTGTGCTACGGGGGAACAAGCGCTGCCGAGAGCCGTTCCGAATAAGAACATACTTGGAACATGCCTACATTTAACTTCAGTTCAACAATCTAGCTCCTGCGACTTAAATAAATGCTTTTACAGTTCTAATTTAATTAAACTTGGCGTAATTTGTAAAAAAAAAAAAAAAAAAAAAGCGTCAGAGTAGCTGCCTTAAACCATTACTATTATGTTAAATATTTTTTTATGAATTTTAATTTTTAGCAACAATTGCTGGCTAAAAAGCATTTCAGACTTTCTTATATATCTTCACCTCTAGATTACAGATGTTTCTCTATCTTTTATACAACATGTGACTAGGTATTGACTGCGCCAAAATCGAGTTGGTGAGGGAATGAAAAATGCACAGACGTAAGGGCGGACACATGAAGGCAGGCACTTCCCTCTCCTCCAAGCTGTAGCTGTCGCTTGGCCTCTGCTTGAAAAAAGAATAGTATTTGCCTGTCGAAAACAAATGCCACCGAGAATTTCTTACACACACACACGCGCACGCACACACACATATATACAGGAAGTTTTCGGATATTAAACGCCCTAACTACGGAAGGTGATTCCTTATGAAAAATAAAGTCGAAAATATACAGGACACCATATACCTAAACGGAATATTAAATGAGATATGAGCCTGTGAAATTTGGGTTTTGAAAACATAATATTTTCGTCGAATGCCTTGTACTTTCTGGCAGCGGAAGTGATGGTGGCGTGGTGGCGATTTACCAGCAGTACGTTCCACACGGTCGAATAGGATATGGCGCGCTATGGAGCGTGTACTAGTGGAGGGCACGTCGTTGATGTGCTGACGTATCACTTCTTCAAGCCGAGCAGTGAGCACAGACCGAGGACGGCCAGAATCACGCATATGTCTCTGCAACACGGGAAGCATACGTCACCTCTCTGCTGCGGACTTCGTAGGCGTTGTACGAGGCGTTCGGCGAAAATACGTTTTCAAAACCCAAATTTCACAGGCTCATATCTCCTTTAATATTCTGTTTAGGTATACGGAGTTCTGCATATTTTCGGCTTTGTTTTTCATAAGGAATCACCTTCAGTAGTTTGGGCATTTAATTTTCGAACAACCTGTATATATAACAGAAGAAATTATTACTCTAGCATGTTTATGCAACAGAACAGATATAAGCCAATTTCAGTTTCAACGAATTAAAACATTACACAATTAGTTAACATTAAGGCATAGGTCCTCTTTTTCATTGTTCGCTAACAATATAACTACACGTGTGTATAAGATGTATGTTTAAATTCGTACAGCTACGGACATGGATATTATTAAAAAACCGGTTTTCAAAAATGATCGATTGACCTTGAACCAGCCATACACAAACATTCTAATGGCAATAGTTGTGTACGCTAAAAGTTATTCTTAAAGTCTTTCTTAATCGGGTCGAAACGTGGTTAGTTGTGTGTGTAAGACGCCCTTGGGTTTAGCCTATCGACATTAAAATGCAAAATAAAAAAATTTTTAAAATCGACCTCCACAATAAGAAAATAATTTTAAGAGCTCTATTTTGTAATAATTTATATTTTAATTTATTAATTAAATGGTAAACACGTAAGTAATGTAATGGGTTTGCGAGTGAGTTCACAGTATTTCCGCTTCGTGTTTCGTCACCTCTCCGAAACTGATTTGTTTTCTCAGGAGAGTTCATTATCATCCCGTTGAATCTCTATTATGTGACCATTTGATTTCTTCGTAAAACGGCAGTTTGCGCGCGACTGCTTGTATGAGGCGAAATGGCATTCTTTAATTCAATACATTACCATGACTGACTTTCCGACGTCTCATGATTTGTTTCAGATGAAGACTGGCTACAAGGTGCTTTTATTGACCACAGTCTAGCGAACATGCTCGCCTTCCGCGAGATCGAGAGGGCGTTTTAAATGCAGCACAGGATGTTTAACGTTTAGGCCCTTTTATATTTGCGTTAAAAAAAATAAAGTGCCGGGGCTACATTTGCTGCTGTGTATAACGACCGCCTTTTAGGTAACCACAACACAAGTGATGTATTCAAACGCAGACTCAGTGTCGCCAAATCGCGATGTTCAAAATAAATTACGTCGTCCTAAACGCATCACAGGGAGAAATATATTAACTTTAAGTGACACACAAAATTGTATTAGGAGACAAATACGATATCTAATTGACGATTAATAGCAGACGCTCAGAAATAAAACAAAATAATTAAATGTTATTCGATAAACAAATTGTGGATTCCCGTAGGCAGCCGACAGTGTTACCAAACCCACGTGCATTTAGCTAGACATGGGCAGAGATGCTTTATAGAATTACTCATTGACGCCAATGACGGGCTTCGCTGGCGTTGCTGTAATAATGGCACGGTGAAAACTTCCACAGCGCAGTGTACACTCACATTTCTCGTGAGCAGAAGCGAACTCGTGTCGTGCGAATATCCACCGGATACGTAGATCACAAGCATCATTCCCTTTTATAACCACTTTTGCGATTTTAAGAAGTTTCCATTTCTTCACTCTCTTTCTTTTACAAGATGTAAATTGTTTGTTTCAATGTAGGAAGATATATGATTATATTATTTTGTATATTTATTTGATTTTTATTTTACTTATATCTATCGCGTTTGTGTTTGTTATGCTAAATATGTTTTCAAAAATGTTATTTACCCAAGTATAGTTCAGCCATGCCGGTTGTGAAGAAATGGGTACATGTAAAAATATGCACCACATTATAACATCAGAAATGGGAAAAATTAATACATAATATTGCATTTTTAAATAAGCCAATATAAACTTATGTAATTAATATAAGAATATTATAAATATGTGTAACATACACCGCAAAATAACAACAGCATTGGGAAAAAAATAAAATTAAATTATTGGGCTATTTTAAACTAATGTGCTTAATCTACGAAATGGCATAATTATTTTCAAATTATCTAACTCTTTCAAAATTTGGTTTTGAATGTATTTTAGTGGAAGTTACAAACTTGCATAGAATAAAAGTATATGGTCTTACAGAGGACTTGAGTTTGTTACGGTAGGATTTGGTTTATGGTGGCTAGTCATTCCACAATTTGCTCGCTAGGTACGTGAATGACTGTTTATAAAAAGAGCTATTGTGGATGGGGACCCTAATTCGGTTTTGTAACGAGTGAAATGTCCACGGTTAGGTGTTAGCTCTAATAACTTCTTAAAGATATATACAGGTTGCTTAACAAGTTTCTCGACATGTCTGGCAAGTTGCAGCAGTCTTCTGTTTTCCATTGCCAACCAGTCAGAGCATTCCGAGTATTCCGTTATGTGCTGTCTCCTCTTCTAAACTGTGAGCCTAGCGCAGACTTGCGTTCTGTAGTTTCTGAATTCTGCATAGGAGAGATTTTCCGTTTCCTATAAATAGACCATGGCGAAAATTGAAGGGAGATAGAATTAACAAGCCACTGATCTTAAGTTTCAATTTTGTCGGTAGAATGTGTTAAAATTTCTGGAGGTACTTTAGAAGATGGACTAAACAATTTTCCTTTTATATTGTTGTGGTATTGTTTAAAAAATGACCGAACGAGCAAAATATTGAAACTTTACATCCACCATATTTATTTAGAATACTACAAAATTAAAGAAAAACCTATCGCTTTTTAAGTAAACACAGAAAATTGTACTGCGTGTAATTTTCGCAGAATTTCGTACATAGCAGTTAATGTGGGTGCCGGTATCTACTTCCTTGCTCACATTTGTTCACAAGAGTGGCTGGATTCACTATAATTTAAAAAAATTAATTTTCTAATTACACTCTAAATCCGAATCAGTGAAGTCAATCAGTGAAATAACGTTCACTGAATGTCCGCTGATAAGCCACTGCTGACCGGCGAATCAAACAAATAAACTGGGAACAGGAGATTGATAGCAGTGACATTCTTGACATTCAGCAGGGAACCAGAAATAAATCAGTGAAATTCAACCACTATATTAGTTATCTGGCACTGATTATCAGTTGCTCAATTCTCTCTGATTTAGATGATTTGACTCAATTCTCACTGATTCAAGTTTAGAGTGTACCAAGGAGAACTGCGGCCCTATTTTCTAACATAAGCTAGTTTAAAGATACTGCGCGTTGTAATAACGACTTCTATGACGACTGACGTAGTTATCGTTATGTGACATCCTTGAGGCGGTAGGTCGGTTGGTAACGCTGGTGGCTCTACTCGTAAGTTGCAATCCGCCCGTTGATTTATCTTCTTTCCCGTGTTGCAAATGGCCTGTTATTGCATATTACTTTAATGTAATAAATGATCAATTCGATGTATGTCTTGTTTTCTTTAAATTACGGCACGACACTCTTCGAGAAAGTACTTAGTTAATATTAAGTATCGCAAAATTGCAGCACTGAGACCGTGACTTAAATCGTCGGATGTATCGTGGTTGAGTGATTACGAATGCAACTTGTTGACTGCATTGTAAACACTGTATTTTCTGTGTGCACGTAGTAGGGCCTAAATATTTATCCTCTTCGGCTACAGTCTGGTTTCTTGAAGTAAACTCGATACTGCGGCCTTTTCAGCTGCACTGTCGTTTATAAGGGCATGTACTTATGTACACCAGATAGTGACCGCCTACAGTGTACTTGTTGAGTGTGCACCAACACTGGAGTTACATAAACACTCACTTCATTTATCAATGAAATTAATTTTCTGCCTAAATATTCATCTTTATTATTATTGGAATGACTTCACTTCTGAAAGTTAATTATTTTCCTAACGTAGCACTCAAGATGTTATTACACGCACATTATTGCACATAGGAACGTGTACTTATACAGTTTGCATAACAATGTGTATTCGTTGCACAGCCAACATTCTTTAAAACTATTAACGTGCCTCTAATAACGACTTTGATAGCTCGAAACGTAATAACTGCTTATAACGGTCGACAAGTAAAAATAACAGGATTGCCACCAAAACAGATTAACTACGACATCATGCTTGATAAACCGATAATACTTACCATAAAATAACGGTCAAGTAAGTTAAAATAACAGGATTGACATATTATGGTAAGCATTATCGGTTTATGAAGCACTAGCGAACCGACCCGGCTTCGCCCGGTAACAATGTAGTTTTTACAGCGATACTTGAAAGACAAATATGGTTACTGTGGGTCATCCTTAAAAGATAAACATATGCTATCACGGACTTTTCTGTAGACCTTTTGAGAGCTACAATTCTGTAGCACATTAATATGATGTATCTCTTATGGTTTAGTCAGCGCAAGTCATGTAAGCGCCCTAAAAGCGGCTTTTTACGACTTTATGCCAAACTGTTCAGCATTTTTCTTCTATCCTTATATTAGATATAAATTAATTATACGCCAAAATCTTCCTCGAGAATTTCTCTAAATGTTATTGAGAACCGTATTAAAATATATCAAGTAGTTTAGAAGTACTAAGCGAATACACAGACAGACGCGGATAAGCGACTTCGTTTTACACTATTTAGAGATGATGTGGTAGTTGATGTATTTTGGTGACAATCCTATTAACGTGCCGTTAATAGTTCTAAAGAATGTCGGCTGTGCAACGAATACACATTGTTATGCGAACTGTATAAGTACACGTTCCTATGTGCAATAATACGCGTGTAATAACATCTTGAGTGCTTCGTAAGGAAAATTGTAACCTGAAACTAAGTGCGAAAATTGTTACCGCCCCCAACAAGTACTCAAACACATTCCTTTTCTTTGCTGTCATTCCTTTCACAAACCTTTACTGTTGACAATATCAAAATAATTTCCATCTTTTTTCATCAGCTTACTATCGTATGTAGCTAATGCTGCAGGGACGAAAAAAAACCTCATTTTAAAATCTTTGAAAATAAAATTTTTCTAGCAAATTGAAGTTGTAGTGTAATTCACACGAATGAGCCTATAACGTTTTCGTAAAAACTGCCTTCTTTAATTCTTCATGTTATGAATAAATTTCCGGTTAATTTTGAAGAAATGAAGATCGTGCTACATGGTTGGCAAGAAATAATCAATTATGGTTCCCAATCCAGCCAGAAAATAACACGTATATTGTAACCTGTAAGTGGCAGCTCATACTTTTCCCATGCTCCGTGTTGTAACAGTGACGAGTCTACATGCAGTTGACGGTAAACTGAGCACATCTGGAACATCTAGTCACATATACTTGTATGCACGTCGTGTTTTCTTCCGTTGTGTGTTAAACTAACATTGCCACGAGCCTGGTCACTTTATCCATACGGCGGTCGTGTAAATGTGTGAAACTATTAGGAAATAAAATATTTCACAAGTTTTCTGTGTTTTACATATGAATGCATTAAAAAAAATGTAAAGGAAATGAAACAACTCTAGCGTTCACTAATGTCTACCTAAAACATTTATCCAACATTAAGGCATAGAGCTACTTTTCCTCCGTCGTTACCAACTTAACTGAGCGCATGCCAGTCAGTGTGTCCGTTAAAATATGTGCAGATGGAGGCAGTAAAATTTTTCTTAGGTTGATTTTCAAAAGTGGCGAGTAAGCGGTGAATAAGCAGTACTTGTGGTCGTTAAAAGAGGCGGATAACGTGTAGAGCAGGCAGGGCTGAGTGGTGCAGAGCCGGCAGCCCGAGTGAGCTTGGCCTCGACACCTTGGCATCCATCCACACCGTTAATGACCGCCGAAAACGAGAGTTGCGCCGTTGGAGGGGGGAAAGTCTGGTAAGAGTCTTGCAAGTGGCCTTGAAAACACGACCTGCTTCGTTGCGCCGAAAATAAGACGAGAAAAAAGAGAGAGAGAGAGAGAGTTGAGAGAAGCCAAGCAACGAGGTAGTCTCGTCTGAAGTAACGCCCATGTAAGATGACCGATGTCTGGGTAGGTTCACTTGTGGGTTTTTACCGTCGCCTTCGACTGCGCTGGCATTCGCACTTCACGCAACCCCGCGTGTTAAAAACACGTGTTTCATTTCCGTCGTTACTTACATGGTCGTATTATTTTTTCTTACAAATTAAAAGCAGTTCTTTAAAAACTATCTACGAAATATTTTTGTAACATAATATTGTATGTTTACAACACATTGTTAGATATTTAATTATGCATATCCATGTTTATAATAAAAAAGAAGACTACAGTAATTTCTTCTTCAATACAAGACTAGCTTTATGCATCCCACAGCAACGTGTTGTAAATTTGTTTCTTATTTATTTATACTTAAATAAATAATTTTGGCAATCAGTTTCCGAATAATTACTTGCAAACATACGACATTTACTGTGTACACTCGTGTATATTTCGCCTCAGTTTTGCGCTTAACCGCATCTGAGTACACATCTCTAGTCATTCGTGACTTAAAAATTTCCTATCAAGTAAAACACTAGGGTGGAAAGAACATGGGATGTTCATGCTCGGTGATTAGCGTACATTTTCGCAGGTAGAAACAGTTTTTGTCGTAAGCAGAATAGCAAGCAGGTTGATGTTGGCAAAGCCACATTTGTATCATGATTCCTCGAGTCTGGCAACGGCAGCTAAGCTGTAAATCATACATTCAGAACCTATCCAATATGTACAAGATAATTTTTTTTAAGAACCTTGTTTTTTTGCTTTCGACCCATGAAGTACCTCACGCAAGAATCGAAAATTGCCGTTGGCGCAGTGAATAGTATCCGTTAGTTGCTGAAGTGACTCCGGGTTGTTTCAAACATTCATGTTAAGTCGATTGTTACTACGGCGTGTGTGAAGCACAAAGAAACCAACTTATACGTCAGTCAAATTAGTAACTACACATTTTAATAGGACTGCTTTATAGGCTCGATAGTTGCCTGCCGACGTCTCTGTAAGCGCCCGTCTACAATAAAAACTATTGGTCTGCGGACACAGACGGGATAGTCGGACAGGGCCGTGACGTCAGAGGTTCACCAANGTCTACAATAAAAACTATTGGTCTGCGGACACAGACGGGATAGTCGGACAGGGCCGTGACGTCAGAGGTTCACCAACCAGCGTGACCTTGTCCTAGGACACAGCTAAGGCGTATATGGCCGACTCCAGTCATGCTTTGCGTTCNCGTCTACAATAAAAACTATTGGTCTGCGGACACAGACGGGATAGTCGGACAGGGCCGTGACGTCAGAGGTTCACCAATCAGCGTGACCTTGTCCTAGGACGCAGCTAGGGACAGTAAAGACGTATATGGCCGACTCCAGTCATGCTTTGCGTTCAAACGCAGCCAGTGCAGTTACAACTTGATTTTTTTAATGTCTAACTGTAAATTTAGGACAACTAAGTGCTGATTTCTAAAGTCCTCTGTAAACATTTTTTATTTACAATTTATAATTTACAACTCAAAAAATATTCAAGTTGTAGAGTGGGAAAACTACTTCTTCATCAACATAAAATAATACCAAATCAGGTTTAATTATTTCCAAACTTTCTTCTTCTTTTTTTTTAAAGAGAATTTCTCCCCCCCGAATATTTTTGTGAGGTCTTATAATTACGTCACTCTAATATTAATGATGTATGATTTTCATGTATCTGTCATGTTAATATTTTACGTTCTTTGGTCAGTGAGGTTGGCCGATGTTAATCACAGCAACAACTTTCCGCGGCGTTATGTTCTTACTGTGACTGTACACACTGTGTGTGGTCGGCGTTCCAGAGGTTGTGTTTAGAAAATGGTACATCTTTACGGACAACTGTTTCTGCAAAATTAAAATTTTTAAAAACTGGATAAAAGTTTTATAATAAAATAAGAATAACAGCAGTACAGTTTCGTTTGTCTAAGAAACTGAATGGAAATAACAATTATCTCTGCCTATGGTAGCCGAATAGGTAAATTCGCCCTCAAATACAAGCATCACAATCGAACACAGCGTCGCGTTTCGACGACTGGGATCTGTTCCCGTGTTCAGGCACAAACACAGCCTGTTGCATATCTGTAGCCTGGCTACAGCTAACATCGACGTGATTTATGTTTATTTATTGTAACCGATGTTTTACACCGTATTCTGCGTTTTCTAAGACAACCAACAAAACCGTAATGGCATGTGCTCAAAATAATAGGTATTTCGCCCTCAGAACAATGGCGCGGTAGAATGATAGATGTCTTCTCCACGTGACTGACTTTGCCAGCGCGACTTCCAATCCATGTGATCGGACACTGACGTGATGTTAGCTTGCATTCAGTTTTCCAACAGCCCATGTTTTTATACTGATATACACATATTAGCATATATGCACGTATTATTCATGTATGTATTACATTATATAATCGTTATAATGTGTTCTGGTTACCCTTGTGTTCTTCACATGGCGTCTGATAGCACAGTGTTCTGTTCCAGTAATAAGACTTGGCGGAGGACTTATATAATTCGACGGGATATGTGCAATTTACTATTTATTCCTTTAATATGTATTTATTAGTCTTCTGACCGCCTTTGTGCATACACGTATAAATTCATACTTACGTAAGCATATAAGTGAGTAATCATATAAGCGTAAGTGATATATGTATACATATATATGCATACTTACGTAAGCATATACATGTATATACATATGCATGTAAGATAAACATGGTTACATAAATTTACATAATATACACATGTACATATACACTTGTATACGTATATCATGTGTGTATATTCGTACACACACACATAGGTATATATGTATTATATAGGCTGTTCACCATTACTTCCAACTTTTTTAAAGCCCTGCTTAAGTTCTACTTCCAGGATATTCCTCCGCCTCGTGCAAAAAAAGCTTAACCGAGTCTTGAAAATTACAGCAAAGGGACAGCGCACCGCATTCGTGCGCAGTCAGTGTAATAATATTTTGCATATGAACTATCTCTTAATCGGCATTACCAACACGCCTATTTTCTCCCTGTTTTATTTATATTTATTATAAATTAACTAGTGAAACTTATATACTGTAATTAAAAGTTAATTTTAACTAAAAATAAGGTACTTGTGTGTTAATAGAAGTATAAAACGCTTGCAATACGTCACATATTTAGGAAACAAGCAAATACGTCATACAAAGGGTGACTTTTCAAAGGTTTTATTAAAAAGGTGTGAATAAACCGTAAATAGACTATAATTCAGTATGCCTTCGTTACATGAACACATTCAGACCCATTTTATACAAATGTGTATAGGTCACGTCGATGTTACTTTTGGCCTTTTCTGTGTAAGTTATGTTAATGTTGTAGGTTATTACTGGTTCATATTACCTTAGCATATAACAAAACCTACAGCCCATTGGTTGTAACAATGAAGCAAATGTTATCTCGACTTAAGTACAACACGCATCATAAAATGTCTTATTTAAAACAAACACAAATATAAATTAAAGTGGATATGAAAACTTTAAAGCTAGGCCATCGGAAGTGTAATGGTCACTCACACCACGTGTTTATGTCAAACGTGTTAATCGACAGTTATAGCATCATTTGCTGTACACTTGTATATTTAAAAAAAAGACAAGTAGTTACTGATATAACGAATGAGTTTACTTTCCTCTGTATGGGTGAAAATAAATGTTAATGGAGTTCTTAAAAGCTTATATCTTAGGTAGGCCTTGGCGTCTCGCTGATCGTTAGATATGGAACCAGAAACATAGGCAGCAGTGGTGAGAATTACAAATATGTACACACGTGCCTTACCCACGACTCGAACCAGCAGAACGTCGTACCACAGGCTAACGGGAAACCACGCAGGTGGGATTCGGACCATCAACTTCGGATGTAATCAGTCAAATTGTAATCAGTCAAATATTTCGGTAAATACGTATAATTGCCCAGAAATATTTGCACGGCTGTAGTTTCGAAAATAACTGTCTGAGCCTCTTAAATCATATACATTTACATCTCCTACCATAGCACTACTTGCGCGAATAATCTGGTGGAAATCGGTTAATTGGTTGCACAGATATGGCATAAAAGCACTTTTCTCATTCGGCGATATCGTACTAAAAGACTCAAAAAAGAGGTTCTATATTCGATGCTTCTAATAAATGCTGCCTGCATACCAAGTTTGGCTGAATATGATTAAATTGTTTAAGAGACATTACAAACTCATTTCGATTATTTGTATGGCCACCGTTTTGAAAATCAGTGCATGGCCCATTTAAATCGTGTACGTTTTTACGTGCCAAACTTGGCTAGAATATGTTGGGAAGTTTTAGAGATACAGCATAAAATCTTTATTTTTTCAAGCACTGCTATCTTCCAAAGGTAGCGAACCAACAACCATATCAACCTATAAATGCAATGCTTTAAAGATGCACTGTCAAAATACACGTTTATGTTATGATTGGTTATGGCATAGCACCTTACATTTATAATGACTACCATTTCCAAAATAAGCACCCCGCGTGGTTGAACACTATAAAAGTTGCATTTCCTTCGTAAAAACTAGATATATGTTTACCGAGTTTGGTGGAATTCGGTTAAAGCGTCCAAAATTTTAGGGGGGGGGGTTGTTGGCCACACACACACAAGTATACACTCGCATACGCACACATACAGACACACAGCCACGAAAGTGATCTCATAAGCCTATCCTTCTTTCGGGAATGAGGCTAACAAACGAAGTGGCACAACGATAGTATACTGGACTCACACTTGGGAGATGGCATCTTCCATTTCATCGTCCTTTCGGCATTCGATGATTTCCCGGACTCAGTCTACAGAATTTCAGAACAGTCCCCTGACGCAGGCCACAGCCGGTTGCTTAGGCATCTATTATTGTCCAAGCAGCTTGCTTCGTCTTTGTCAACTGCGTAGTCGACAACTCCTTAAAGTGGCAACCGACACAAAAAAAATACTTTTTTTTTGTACTTCGCTAAACATAAAAAACTTTTTTGGTGCAGTGCCATTGTTTTCAACTCGCATTGTTTAATTTCTGATTACCTTTTAAAACCTACAAGAATGCTGCCGTTCACATGTATTACCACACGAACAAAACTGTTATTGCAAGCGCTTCACAATGTCATGCGTTTAATATACGACGCATATTATAATTAGGAACAACGACCTCATCGGAAATATTTCTTAATCTCTCATGTTTTTAAACACTACTTCCTGATATTTACTTTTTTTTCCCTAGATGACTTTCCTGATATGCCTGGACTTAATTTGAAGCTGACTACAGTAGAACAGTTTTGGATTGTCCAACTGACAGCTCTCCGTTAAAAGAGAGAACAGGGTTTACAGACCAACAAACACGAGCAGGTTTACAAGGTAAGATTTTAAAACACACCAGGGTATCAGAATTTGTTTAGTGAAAATTCTTTACCAATAATTATCGCAAAAGTAAAATGCTTAAGTGTGGCATTTTCCACTCTCGAGGATTTTTTTCCCCCAAAGATATTCTCATTTTCGTAGCTGTAACTTATGAACAGAGTGCAATTTAGTTACTGTTGTTATAAACCGGCTAAAATAAAAAATCAGTAAAATAGAGTTACTGAATTTATATATATACATATAATTCATATATATGGAAAAACTTACTGACTAAATAACTGACATATTAACGCCCAGCCTCAACCATTGGTTGAGACATTTAGAGGAAACATTCACTTCGTAATGTAAACAGACACTAAGGAGGAATTTTTCAAAATTCAGCGCCTAAATGAGTTCAAAGTTTTATGGAGAAAAAATATTATATTGTAGTTTGAAGCCACCGAATGTCTGTAATGACACTAGGCTGCAAGTCACAATGTAGTCGAGGCCACTATGTTAACTGGATTGGCGCAGAGAGACACAGTGTGTGTGCGGCGTATTCTATTGATTCCTAATAACTTCTCTTTTCAATTCAAGAGACTGCAATTTCCCTTCAGTGTGCTTCGCGGTCACGATAAATAACACGCAGGGGCAAACTCTCAACTCAGATTCGTAGGAGTTGACTTGAGGGAGACTGTTTCTCCCACGATCAGATTTGTGTAGCGTGGTCGTGTGTTAACTCGCCCCTCAGCCTGGTTGCTTTGTTTTCCATCCCCTAAAATGGCAAAGAATATTGTTCACAAAGAACTATTGTAAAAGCCTAAATTAAATGTTGACACGACCGATTACAAATAACTCCAAACTTAACAGTAACAATTCTCTTATTTTTGGACTTGCATTTCATTACACTTTCTATTTTAAAACATGCATTATATTTTAAAGGCATACTTACTATTTAAAAAAATATTATAATGAAAACACGAATTCTACGCGGATAAAGTTGCGGGCAAAAGCTAGTTATTTTACAAAATTATGTTTTCAATAGAACTTACATGAAAAGAAATTTTGTCACGCCGAAAATAACACAGGTTGTAAACGTGTGCCCTCCCTTGACTGCAGAGTATTGCACGCGCACTGCAAATTATGTCTCTTTTCTGGCAGCAACTGAAGTGTTTGTACAAACATTCCTGTTCGTATAGTCAGTTATTTTCGTAATAATGCGCTCTGCTCTTTCGAGGTTTATTACTAAATGAATATTAACAGTCATAAAACCGACTAGTGATGTTCGCCTTGCAGCACACGCATTTTTTATTTGTTCACCGATAATGCGACACTTTCGAAAGGAGTACTATTTTCTCTTTCAAACCACACAGAAAAAAGTTTTATGTTGTGTAAACAGTATTAATGTAACGGCGACAGTTTTTTTTTTTTTTTTTTTTTTGTGTTATCTGTGAGCCGTCGGTAACTAATGTTAATGTTAACATAAATTACTTTTAGACTATTAATTTTAACGTAACATTAAGTACTTTTGTAACAACGTTACCTCTTTGATGTTCTGTCAACATTAAGGTGTTGATTATATTGGGGCAAAACAAATTTTGTATTGAATTGATGTTAACATTTGTGTTAAAAATCTTCATTGCACTAAAAAACATTCGGATGTAAAATAAATAAAGTAAAATTATTTTGTCACAAGAAGAAGTATTACCAACAAAAAAAAACGACGGCTTAGAAGGCCATCGAATTCGCGCCTTGAGTGCTTGCCGTTCGCTATTTCACAGAATCCGACACCCTACCAACTGTTCTATCTTACCATATGTGACTTCGTGTCATATTGTGGGTATTCAGTTTATTCAGTACAACATAATGTCAAACTGCAGTTCTCTTTCCTCACGTGGGAATACTTTATATGTTCTATAAATATACGCACAGTTGGCAGATGTAAACTGCTTTGCAAGGCTTGAGAGCTGGTCCAAGCTACATTCAACTCCAATACTACGCTTTACAATTTAAATACAGTGGTTTCATTTTACGAGGTCATCGCTGTTCACTGCTATCCGCCATTTTACAACGCCATGTCATTGTAAACTTGTGTTGGTTGGACATTTCTTTAATGTCGCAGTAACACAAAATATTTAGTTACTCCTGCTATTTTTAGCGTAATACAACTCTTGGTTGCTGGAACATTACGTAGAGGCTTTATTAGCATTAACATTTCAACGGTATATTTGCATTATAGTATTATAAGACTTTGTAAATGGCTAACATTATTAACTTTATCACGACATTATTAATTTTGCTACAACATTTAAAGAAATGCCTTAATGGTAAATTTTTTGTTGCATAATCATTAGACTATTTTCTGTGCACTGCGTATCCTTCCGCCACTGGAACTATTGGTCAATATCATCACTTCTTATAATCAGTACTGTGAATCTGTTTGTGTTAAATATCGTACTGCAATGCGATATGTATAACACAAAAAGAAACCGTATTCAGTTACTGTTTACATATATACCATATACATTTTTAACGCACATAACTTATACGAAGTTCTTGAAGTGCTGTTACCAAAATTAAATAAATGTATTATTTCCAAAGAATTAAATTAACTGCTTTGCTTGGTAAAGTTTTTTTGTGTTATTTATATTTTCTGAAGTATCGAAAGAAAAAATCACCTTACTTGTGAAATTAACTTTGTTTTTCAATTAATTTATGCAATTAGCATAAAACGCAGAAAAGTAATTATTGTTTCTCATATACGACATAAATGGCGTGTTTCTGGCAATTTTAATGGTTTGTGTAGTATTTATATTAAAAAGTTTGGCATTTATTGCAGTGACGAGGTGTTGGCTGCAATGGCGCAAGGAAATTAGTTCCACGTCTTACTACTGGTAGAAGTGCCGGCAGAAACGAGAGCCTCTCTCAATGCGCTAGTTTGGGGTATTCCCGCACAGCCGGCCAGCGCCGGATGCAACTCTTCCACCACCAATTAATATTCATGTGAGGTCTGTCTGGCAGTCCCCCCTCCCCACTCACCCTTGCGCGAAACGCTGCGTCACGNAGAGATGGCGTGATGCTCGGGCCGTGGGGGCTGGCGGGAGGGAGGGGGCAATTCGCGAGCCCCTTCCCCTCGTACTACCGCCCCTCCTGGCGCATGCGCTCCTCCAGACGATAATTTGGGTATTAATCAGGGCGTCGCGAGTCCTGGCATCGTGTTCAGGAGCGGTCAAATTCTTTAACCCGCTCCTTTTTTTTTTTTTTTCATGTGCGCTTTTATTTTTGTCTGCGAGATTTTTTTTTTCCCCCAAAATATGCCCGCAATAACCTGTCTGGAACTTTTTTCGCGTCTCCGCCCGTCGGGGTGTTTCAATATTACAAGCACCCAAGAGACACCTACCACAAAGTAGTAGGGGGGAAGGGGAGTGGGGGGAACCAAGAAAGCGTATCTTACGTTCCTTCTATAGAATTTTTTTTTTAAGTAACTTTACTTTTTTTGTCAGTACAACACTTTGTTTTTCTAAAGGAGAATAAGATATTTAAACTCGCTTTAGTTGAGATGAAAGATTTCTTTCTTTCCTAAAGTCGCAAAAGCACCCTTACTTCGGTAACACCTCTTTTGTGTAAATAGTTAAAAATGGTCATTAGGAATCACGCTAAGTGTCGGATACGTACTGTAATCAAAAGAAAAAAAGTACACAAGAACCGACTACAAGAGAATATTAGTTAGCCCGGTTAACTTACGCCAGGCCACCGTGTAATTAATGCGACATGAATTTTAAGAGTGATGTCTAACATAAACTAAATTTATTCTCCGCAGGTTATTGGTAATTGCCCATTTAGTCAATTAATAACATAGTGCTGACAGTTAAGAACTGCGTCTGATTTCCTTGGAACACATCATGGCTTTAAATAATTTAAATTTCACTTTCTTGATTTTCTTTTTAATTTCCTTGGCGCAATTTAAAATAAAGTGGGTGCGTGTACTTATGTACGTGCGTTGGAAGTTATTCTTCTTTGGAGTGACTAAATTAAAATTGTATTACGTATGCAAATAATTTATGTAAGTAGGAAAAACGAAAAAATGACCGAAGAAAGACATTAAATACAATTAATAAAGGTTAAAGTACATAGTTAAATTACCCTCAACGCGCCAAAAGAAGTATAACTCAATAAAATAATACTTTCAAAAAATCAACATCAAATTTTTGAAAACACTTTTAAAATTTTATTATTCAACTTTTGTCACATACAAATTTTTCACGGCACAATGTAAGTTAAATTAAGTAATAAGATATATATATATATACAATGAATTACTAATATAAATGAAATGTTTTTCAACTTGCTTATTACATGAACTGATTTTCTGTCTGTTTTAAATATAACCACGTGCCATCTTGTGTACCTTGCGTTTGTATATAGCTAGACGATATGCGCATGCACGTTGGGTCATACCCCTACCACGTTCACTGTCGAATTTCGTTACACTGTGCGCGCGCAACTTCCGTTGCACACTAAACTTTTACCCTCAACGTACCATAAGAATTATAACTTCAAAAAAGTGCATATTTGTTAATTTATGGGTATGTACGTAATGTTAAACTCGCGTTCAAAAATTCCATGCCAAAAAATATTACTTCTGAGGATTTTATTCTTATTTTGTAAACAAATTTGTTTATTCAGTTAGTGTTAATTATATATACGTGAGAATAGACCGCAAATAAAAATCCCGCTTAATCCCGCCCACAATACTATCATACTTTTTACGCTAGTTTATGTAAAAGTTTAGATAAATTAAGAACCAAATAAGAGTTGCACACATTTAAAAGAAAGAAACGTGAATGTCCACATTCCCAAGGGGCGGGGAGGGGGGGTTAGGGGAATACACACAAAAACTCAGAAATGAGTATTCATAGTATATATATGAAATATGGTATGACAAGCGATGACATGTTCTTCTGCTTTGTGAACTGAGCTTGAGCAGATGATTGTGTATGTAGAGCGACGTATGGCAGTGGCGTGGCGACCAATGGCAGATCCGTCCTTCTCTTGCACGTTGCGGTTGATACCGGGCCCGTCTGGTCAAGCGGTCACGTGCTTGATTTGCATTCGCGAGGCCTGAATTTCGGTACCAACCAGCTCTCTGAATGGTTTTAACCAAGTAATTTCCACACCTGCATTTCAGACGTATGTTGCGCTGTTCATTTAATATGCGCGTTAATAACTGCTTACCCGTTATATTATCGTCATTTTTGGTTTGTGTGCACTGAAAAAAAAACTATTATTTAACGTCTGGCAAAGTTTAAAATTTTGAAATTCCATTATTCGAAAAAAATGTAGTGTTTGTAACTTAAAATTTATCCTGCGACAGCCAAAGTTTTTATCTTTGTTATAAAGTAAAAATATTTGTGTACTTAAAAAATGTTTTTTTTTCAACCAATTGCTATGATAATTTTTGGGATACTACAAGTGTATCAGAACAAAGTTCACAACAGTTTTTCAAGAGACAATATAGTGGTATTGTTTATCTTGACAAGTAAGCACTGTGTTCTTCACATATATGTCTGTACTGTAAGCACACACTAATTTACTTGTTACGTTACTAATAATATTTTTGGCAACCAGTTTTAAAATAATGGTTTGTAAAAGATTCAAAACATTTTACCATGTGTATTTATTTGTTAGTCCCTAAAATTTATTGGTATTTTGTTTTTTCCACTGCAGTATAGGCGATGGAACAGGCCCGAAAAAAATGCCTTCGCGGCAGCAAATGTTCTAAAAGCCAAACCTTCTGTTAGTAGCGACAAGTTTGTGTGCTACCTCGGCACACTTAAGGAACCTCCCGTGTAAGCAATGTTGAACGCCTCAAAGTTACGTCGGCCGTAAGGAAGTGTTGTGGCTCGATGGCAAATAGCACAAACAAACTTTGCGGTGACTACAGGGTTTTAATGCAAGGCAAAATATTGACTTTCATTTCTGTCCTGAAAAAAAAATCATTAAAATATTCCGTAGATTTTTGAAATTATATTTAAAAATTAGAATAAACACAGCTGCTTACAATGACAACTAGGAAAATCCCATGGACTAAGCCTTTGCATCAGTCTACCGGAAATGCACTCATTCAGAAGTAAAGGCAAGCCGAAGTTCTTACCAGCAGCGTTGACGGTAAATGCACTCATTCAGAAGTAAAGGCAAGCCGAAGTTCTTACCAGCAGCGTTGACGGTAAATGCACTCATTCAGAAGTAAAGGCAAGCCGAAGTTCTTACCAGCAGCGTTGACGGTAAATGCACTCATTCAGAAGTAAAGGCAAGCCGAAGTTCTTACCAGCAGCGTTGACGGTAAATGCACTCATTCAGAAGTAAAGGCAAGCCGAAGTTCTTACCAGCAGCGTTGACGGTAAATGCACTCATTCAGAAGTAAAGGCAAGCCGAAGTTCTTACCAGCAGCGTTGACGGTAAATGCACTCATTCAGAAGTAAAGGCAAGCCGAAGTTCTTACCAGCAGCGTTGACGGTAAATGCACTCATTCAGAAGTAAAGGCAAGCCGAAGTTCTTACCAGCAGCGTTGACGGTAAATGCACTCATTCAGAAGTAAAGGCAAGCCGAAGTTCTTACCAGCAGCGTTGACGGTAAATGCACTCATTCAGAAGTAAAGGCAAGCCGAAGTTCTTACCGGCAGCGTTGACAGTAAATGCACTCATTCAGAAGTAAAGGCAAGCCGAAGTTCTTACCAGCAGCGTTGATGGTAAATTTACTGGAAGCAGTTGCATGTCTCGGAGTTTTATTTAAAGTGTAATATTTAAATTAGTTTTAAACAGAGTTCATTTCTTTTAGTATCATATACGTTAGTATAAATGTTAGCACAAGAGTTTCATATCGGCATTCCTGGCTTTCTTGCGGCATATATTTATTGCACTATAGGAGCTAGTTATTTGAAATATTGCAATGTTAGTTGTTATGCGTATTTCTTTAAGTATTCGTGGGCGGGGATAAGCAAACGTAACAATTCTACAGGCTTTTCACGTTTTCTTGAGGAGTTTCGAAGTCAACGTTTGGAGGATATCGCTGCTGCCGTCTGCATATCCGCTTATTTTATCGGGCACACTGACTGGTAAAGTTGGTAACGACGGACGTAAAGTAGTTCCATGTCTTGACTTTGTATTTAACTGTTACGTCAACATGTGTAAATTCTATAATAATTTATTTTGCTTCTGGTTTCTTCAATGCATTTTAAGTGTGAGAATAAGCACATTTATAAATATATTTTTTTATTATTAAACATTACGTAATTCGCAGTTTCACTTGACCGACGCATTAATAAAGTGTCCAGGCCATTGGTAATGTTAATTTTACACATGGCGTAATAACACACGATACACAGAGTGCATACGTGGAAATCTTAAGCAGGGCTTTCAGAAGCGCTCAGTTTACCGTGAACAGCTTAGGCTATGTCAGAAGTAACTAGCGAAATGTGAGCCGAACATAGTACAACGTAAGAACACAGTTTGTGGCTCTGTCATGCCAGAGAGTAACTGACCCCGGCTGAGGGCTGACATATGACTTCAACGCTAGCCTAACGCCCTGGCGTTCCCCGCGCTGATCGTTGTTATGTTGTCGTTTCGTAATTGCACTCGCCCCAGACCCGTAAAAAGTTGCACTCGCTCCAGACGCGTAAAATATTGCACTTGAAATTTGTTCGACGGGTTTGTACCCAAAATGACATGCATATGTGTAGCACGCTTACCGCGCATTCGCTTTCTTCTTATACGCTTAGGTTTGCTTGCGACGAGGCCTCCAGCGGAGAAGTGGCCTCAATTGTTTTTTTTTTTGTGGCTCACCCAAATAACGGAACAGTTAACCACTTCTGTTTTCCTCTTTTGTCCACAAAAATTCGTCACATTCACACGCCTCTGATATTGCTGATATTGCATTGAAAACTTAACTACGGAGAACAAAGAAAAATACGTTCTGTTAAAAAAGTGAAGTCTACAACTGCAGTACGTTTTGATATGAAACACAAAATATAAACAGCCATAATCGTCAAGGTTAGCTCCTTGAAAAAATTAAGCCAATTGCAACTGCTACATCCTTTTCCACAATAAAGTTGTTTGACGTTGATTGTAAACGAAATGAAAGCAACCTTCGTGCTTCGTGCAGAGTTCGTTAAAGCCGACTTCAAAGCTTGAGTTCCCGGGTTCGCTTCTCGAGAAGCCCGTGTATTTGTGGGCAGTTTTGTATTCAAGTTGACGTTAGTTAAGTAAGAGCGTCGTGCCACGCTTAACTTTACTTTGTAAAGCAGGGAAGCTAAACAAATCGTTTTATCAACCTAATAACCACTTTTATTAATAATGTTATAAAAAATGCGGATAATAATCATAGGCAAAATATTTCCATTTGCGTATTTAGGTGTTTCAGAACTCAACGCTTTTTTCGCGCTTTACGGGGAATTCGTAGGTGATTTATGTTGCAACGTAATGTCTCAACAGTCCATTACAGTTCGCAGTTACATTGGCGCTCGAATAACGTAAGAGACGCAGCATTGTCTTGTTACATCCGCAATACTCCGCAATTGTACGAGGCACACCCGAGTCTGCTCGCTGTCAAATCCGCACATCACTACGAGGACAATACACATGTTTTCTAGACAAAAGAGCTCTTAAAGTAAGAAAAAAACACAGGAGAAAGGAGAGTTACACAAGAACATAAAAAGCTATTCGCTAAACTGTTTCAGCAATTCCTCAAATTTGTGCAATCTGTAATTAAGAATGATGTTACCCTAGCTATCCTCGAAGAAAATACAAATATTTTATGGTATATTTTTTTAACTCGACGCAGTGCCTCATTTCTACATAAGTTGTACATGGCGACAGAAGAATGTTTTGACATTATACCTACACACGGTGTTCTGATATATTACATATTGTGCGTTAATATGTACTTACATTCTTGAGTTAGGTTTAGCGTGTGCTCGTGCTGTCCATAGCGAACGGCGACACTTGAAATGTAAGTCAGAACCTCTGGCCCATAGATACCAGAACTCCCGCCAAGTATAAGGCTACATACTAGGCAGCTAGTGTATCTGCAAAATAACAATCAAGTCACATAAGTTGTGTATAATATCATACCAAATTCATTATATTTTTTATTTTCATAATACACTACTAATAAAAATTACGAAAATTATATAATTTACGTTTTAGAACCACCTCAAGCTACTTCAAAATACCTATGTTATCATACAAAATACAAGGTTGTTAATCTATTTTAGATTTTGAATGTAAATAAATACTTGCATATTTCTACATAAGGAGATACGTGAATTTGTTTTGCTAATTAGACCATCAAATAAAATACTATGAAAAACTTTCAGACTACTTTGTTTAATTTTATGTAATTATTTTGACTTATTTATGTTTTCTACAAAACAGTAAAATTGAGATTCTGAAGTGAATATGAAAAAATTATTGAGCGTAGTTTTTTTATTGTTCCAGGCAAAAGGCATCACACGTGATGCCTACAATTTCACCTGCTTTTAGTGAAATTAAAAAAAAATTAATATTTTGCCTTTCAGTATATATATGAAAGTCTGACAGCTAAAAATTCAATATAATATCTATTTCTGAATTACTGTTAAGTATTGTTCTATTTGTAAACAGGCACCACTCGTGGCATGACTCAGAAATCAAAACGCATCTGCTGGAAAATTAATTGTCAATATTTTATTACTTTTATTGTTTTTGTGACAAAAATAAATTTAACAAAAATATTCTAAAAAAAGTTTTAATAATTTGTGAAACACTGTGTCCGTGCAGCAGGTGCAGCCACAAATAAAAATCAAGCAAAATAATTCCCTATAAGCAATTTTTTAATGCAATCATCTTTCTTTGTTTAATCATTTAGATGAAAAGTGAAGAAGCTCACGGGATATTTTTTTCATATCAAGTTATCTCATTTCTAAAAGTGAATTGGATTACACAAAGAATAGTTCTTCATTTTTTGGCGTAATGCCCGAATTTAATATTTGGCTTATCTGGCTATAAATATAAAATTATGAATGTTCTGCTAATTATTATTCTGCTGCTTATTATTTTAATACAGTGAGTAAGTGAAACGATTTATGTGGCTCCTAACATCGTGTTCTTGAGAGCAGATGAGGGTGAAGCGAGGAATGGAGCAGCGCCGGAATCCAAGGTTGGGGAAACGGGAGATCCCGAGAAAACCCGCCGACCAACGGCATCGTCCAGCACGATTCTCACATGCAAAAATCGGGGAGCGACCCCGCCAGGAATCGAACCAGATTCGCCTAGATGGAAAGCGAGTAGTATAACAATTACACCACCTCAGCCCCTTATTTGCACATGTGCTTATTTCATTGGACTACAGTTCTTTTGACACGCTCTGGATGGTTGTTAACCAATAGAATACAATTAGTTACTGATATAATTAATAAGCGTACTTTCCTTAACACGGATGCAATTATTATTTTAATAAGTTCTTAAAAGCTGAATTGGTAGATAAAACTTTACTTCTCTTTGAAAGTAATAACGTTAGAAATGAAACCAGAGACGTATACAACATTAGTGAGACAATTACAAATAAACACGTGCCTGCCCGATACTGAAACCCATTAAACCTCTTACAATACGCCAGCATGAAATGCACTGCATTATGGAGGTTGGATTCGGAGAATCAACTTCGGATTTAATTAGTCTAATGTTTGGAATGATAGGGTTTACAAACGTAAAATGTTTACAGGGCCATTATTGTGTAGATAAGTTATTGGGTCACTTAAAACATGGAAGTTTAAATGGCCTATCGTAGCCCTATTGGTGTGAATAATTTAGCCAGAATATGTTAATTGATCAGCGAGATATGGCATAAAACCCAAATAATTTTCATATGGTGGACAAAAATAGTAATGTAGTAGTAAATTCGATGTTTGTATACTGGCAATATACAAAGTTAAGTTAAAATAGATTACATAGCTTCGTAGATATAGCACACAAAACTAAAATTATTTTATAACCACCATTCTGAAAAAAATTGTTATGTCATACTTAAATAATACGTATATTAACATGGCCTACCATAGTAAAATATCTTCGCCAAATTTTGTAAGAATGAGTTTATTGTTTCCCGAGATAAGAGATAAAATCATTGTTTTTTATTGGTGGGGCTATCTTACAAAATGGCAGAGAAATGAGGCTCTGCATATACATATGTTATGTTTGTAATAGGGACTGACAGCATACAAAGTTAAGTTGGAATTGATTACATAGTTTCGACGATATATCATTCTAAGAAAATGTAAAAATGGCCGCCATTTTAAAAATAGCTGTCTAACATTCTTGAAACATACAACTTTACATCATCTGCCTCTGTACTACTTGTTTGCCAAATTTGGTGGGAATCGGTAATTTTTTTACCGATATATGACATAATAACTTTATTTATTCGTAAGGCGCTATCTTCTAAAATGGCTGACAAAAGTAGTTATGTATTGGTATATATGATTCCTGTAACAGATACTTTTAGTATACAAAATTTGGTCGAAATTGGTTAAATAGTATAGTAGATATGCCAAATAAACCTAAAATAATTTAATAACCGCCATTTTGAAAATGAGTACATTATCAATATAAATAATTTATGTTTATTTTGCCTGTCATAGTATTACTTACCTGCCAATTTTGGTGAGAATAAGTTCATTAGTTTTAGAGATATAATGTAAAACATTTATTTCAAAATTTGGTGCTATTTTCCAAAATGGTGTATTAACATCAATATCGATCTCAAAATTTATTACTTACATGATACTCTGCCAGTATACAAAATTTCGTTTAAATCGACTGAATGCTTTTCGAGGTATGGCATATCACCCCAAACTGTAAGATCGCCGCCATTTTGAAAGTAAGTGCCCGACGTGGTCAAAGCTATAAAATTCAGGTTTCCTTACTAAGTATTATATGTGTACCATGTTAACTTAGGGAGAGGGGCATACACACGCACTGACACACACATGCACACGCAGACAGTAAAGTGATTTAATAAGCATTTCATTCCTTCGGAAAGTAGGCTAAAAATGATTAGGTTGCCCAGTCAATTGATAGGGTGGCCCAGTCACGTCTAACCAAGTCAAAAGCGAAACTGGGTCTTCAATTTTGCAGAAGTCAACAAACAAATAGCACCGATTCGAATTGATAGAAGGCGGTGAAACCTAGCGTACTTCCAGAAAGTAACGTGAGTTCTTCAGGTCCTATAGCTATGACATAATATTTTTCACGTGTAGGTGAGCGCAAAACTAGTATTCGACCATGCACTGTCGTCTCATACACACCAATTAATTATTGACGCTAGCCTTTTCAGGCATGACGGTCTGTATGCTGGAAGATGCATAGGAAGTAAGTGTAGTATATTTGCGGCAGCTTCACACTTTTTAAATCAAACCTTTGAAAAACCACCGCATGTTCATGAATGTCGTGATTTATTATTTCCTAAGTAAGTCTTGTACTACAAATCTACAAGTGTTTTATACCTCTGTTACAACAAACGCATCTTTTTTTTTTTTTTTGTTAAATTTAATTTTTACCTATATTTTACACATAAATTAAAAATTTAATTTATAATAAATACGACTAAAAATAGATAATGCCTAGTAAGTAATATTTCCCATAAAATATTATTAAGGTGAGTGTGCGCGAATGCGGTGCGTTGTCCTTAGGTGTAATTTTCTAGACTTGGTTTAAGCTTTGTTTGCACGAGGCGGAGGAATAGCCTGGAAGTAGAACTTTAGCAGGGCTTCAGAAATGTTTGAAGTAACCGTGAATGGACTATAATTACATTGGTGTGCGTTATAGGCAGCCGAAAACGGCGCCCCGAAAGGAAAGGAAAGTTCTTTACGTGGCGGGAGACATAATTCGTTGTTTAGACTGTATTCCGCAAACACATTAACAGCCGCTGGCAATAGCAGCTAAAACAAGCACATTTTATCGATTTATAAAAAGGGCATAGCGTTATACTAATGCTAGTACAGTCCCAAACAAAAAGTGTGTGTTCGTTGCAATTCCTAAAAAATTATATTTTTTCATATGCGTGAAAAAGTTATAGCCACAGTTGTACGATGCCATGTGGTAGATTTTCCAGGGTGCGGTTATAAAATGTGCAGCTTTTAACTTGATGGCTTATACAGTAGTGGTCAAGTGAACCTCTTTGAAAGCCATACTTAGATCTCTTCCCTGCTCGCTGTATGCTCTTCTGTGGTAAAAATTAACATTTTCGTCTTCTTTTCCTATAGTGGTCACGCTTGGAACATGTGACTGGCAAAGAGTTACAAACATAAATAAGGTAGGAAAATACCCGTTCTTTCTCTAAAGTTTATAAAGGCAAAATAAAATTCGTTTTAATGTTAGACACACTGGAAAGTCGGGAAAATTTATTGAACCAACATATTTTTTAAAACTCTTGTTATTATGTAACACTTTTTTAATAGCTGAACTATTCTTTTCACTGTGGATTCTCTTCAATATTAGTCGTCAAAACGTCTTTCTACGGTATGAGTCATTCAACGTGTGCGTTTAAACCCAAGAGATTACTGTACAGGTCACATACCAATATGATATAGTATGAGATGTAGTTCCAGGCATATTTAGCGGATTATAAACACTATTTCTTATTTGACCATGGCATAGGATTTTCAAACAGATTTAAGTTTTAAACCGGTAACTCTTACAAGAAATAAAGACAGTAATGAGAGTGTTGCCGATTTTTGTGAAAGTAACGGACAACTTTATTACTATCGCCTTCTCCAGAATTAAAATTAACACATTTTAGAGAAATATTAGTACTGATTCGCATCTTCAATATCAAAATAGCGAAATACAGACGAATTTTTCTAAAGAACTATATTTCTACAGGATGTGATTTTTATGACAACCTGTGGGTTTTTTTTTCTAAATACCATTTAAAGACATTGATAATACAATACTGTGTATTTTTGTGTCGAAATTCGAAAATGTATGCAAATGTGACAACTATCACGTTAAAACCTAAACTGTGGGGTCGATTACAAATTTTGTCGAGATCAGTTTTGTATTCCTGGATTCGTTATACTTAAAAGTATACAGTAGAGTAAGCGTTTTTTAAAAGTTCATTGTTACGAAACTTCAAAATACAGTGAACAAAATTCATTACGTAAAATTCATTTCGTAAATAACGATAACCTTACGGAATTTATAATATTTAATGGCAGTCATACAATTCGTAAACTTTTAAATGTTAATGGCTAACTGTAGGAACTAACAACTTGGTGAATTCCTCATTACATCTATGAAACAAGACACTGAAGGTCACACAAGCGCTTAAGCAGTGGCGGCTAAGCCGAGTTTTGTCTCCATAATTTAACTCAAGTAGTGAACGTGAAAGGGTGCTGAATTACATATCAGAAGCGGCTTGTAATACGTGTTTGAAATACGTGTTTGAAATACGTGTTTGAAATACGTGTTGTATGAAAACTACAGCATGTTTTACATGCCGGAAAAAAATTGCCAAAACATGATGTTTTGCAAAAAAGAATGCATATTTTGTAATTGTTGTTAAAGAAGTCGCGATACGAAATGTAAGCAAAATCGGCATTTTGCTTCGGTGCTTCGGCGATTGCAGTAGCTACTATCAGTAAGCATGAAGAAATATTTGTAGATGTACAAGATTCGATCTTGTGAAAATATGCAAAAACCTGCAAAACTAGCAAAATTGTCCTGTTCCAGGTGAGAAAAAAAAATGAATGTCTGATTATAAGTTTACATGATTTTGAAATACATCACGTTATCAAAACTGAAATTATCTGTACTTGCATATTAAAAATAATTTTTTGCTTGTATTTTTTTATTTATTGATTAGTTTCAAAATCGAAGGGAAAATTATAAACCGGACATGTGCTGTCACAAGACAGAACGTGGTGGCTACTAGACGGAAACGAAAAGTGAAGATGCACGCACTCTATATAGTGTATGCAGTACACCTGTTTCAAATAGACACGTTAGTTTGAAATTAAACTACAATTGAATGAAACAAAAAAAACAGGCAAATTAAACCGGGTAGAGGTTTACGACAGGTTTAAATTTTTTTTTTTTTTCAAACGTGCTTCCTCCGGGAGGAAAATGTTGACGAAATAAATTACTGCTCGCTCTTTATTTTTGCCGTGCTGCAAAACTTTCAGCCGTCTTCGCAGTGTGTACCAAGGTCCTTCACGTCTGAAGGACGCCGGTGCGTTGCAATGGCGGACTTACCCTTCTCCACGCACAGAGGTCGAGACAGCCCCGGGACTTGTGCGGACACAAACACCCATCTCTGCACTCGTGAGGTCAGATCTGTAGTGACGTACGTACCGTCTTCCACTTCGCTTCGCATTTCCATACAACCAGTTATCTTGTGTTCAAGTGCGATTATTATATCCAATTTAAGAGTTTCTGGATCATTTGATGTCCTTCACGTAACATTGGAAAACTTTTGTTTTCAAATGTCGCTCGACAATGTCGCTCGACAGTAACTGTCGAGCGACATTGCTGAAAAATGTATACCTTGACTAAACAAAAGGTTTCGAAGGAAGTTAAAGTTGGCATACTGTAAAGCTTGTAAGACATAACCTAAATCACATCACTTTATTTAATGATAATATAATGGTAGTAAAAATAACATTATTTATAGAGTATGACAAAGATTTAAATAATGGATAGTTTTATTTAAAGGAGATGTAGGAACAGCATTAATTTTCCAACATATTTCGATATTGAAATAAAATTTAATCATTAATAAATTTTCTATTCCTCCAACTTTCAACCAACTGTGGTATTTTTAAGAATTTTAAACATAGATTTTTACGGTTGTTCGAATACCTACTTTTCTGAGATCTTGACTTTCGAATTTTTATTTAGCAAAACATGGAGTTAAAGCAAAACTTCCATATTTATTACAAATCGATAAACAAATTATAAATAAAATGTAAAAATTATAAATGAGAATTTTAAAAATTATGTTATTACTCCTTTTAAAATCTAACTTGCGTGTATAAAAATAGAAACACTTTTAAAAGAATTAAAAAAAAAATAGAACATTAATATTTACTGGATTTAGATAGAACACAAGAGTTTTCTAGAATTTTCAATATTGAAGAAATTATCTAATATTAAATAACTAATTTAACGTTTCTAATAGAATGAGAATTTAAAGAAAAATGTAATGTTGTTGTAACAAATAAAAACATTTTTGGAAAAGATTGTTTAACATGAATAAATAATAATTCTATGGTTAAATTTTGTAGTTAACGTATTTGCCAAATCAGAAGTCCTGGAGTGGATAAAAACTTGGAAACTAAATTATGTACTTTTTTTTTAATTGCCTAAATAAAATACGTGGAAAAAATTAACTAATTGAAAAAAAACAGTTGTCTTGCTTTTAATGATTTACAGCAGTATGTTCATTGAAAAAAAAAAATACAAAAAACACGATACAATGCATAATGCAACACACAGCAGTTATTTTGGTGTTAAAACATTAATTAAATTTAAAAATTGATTTAAGTAATAATTTAATTTGTAATTCCTAAAACATTAAAAATAAAACTAATTAAACAGTAAATTACAGTTTAATCATAAAAATTATAACTTTCTGGTGAAAAATTAAAAAATAAGTGTTATATTATTCTCCTATAACATAAATAAGGAAAACCACTGCATATTTTATTACTTTATTTTGTGTCTTCAAACCATTCTAAATTTGTATCTTCTTTTTTCTATATTATTATTTTCTTCCTTAAAACAATTATTAATAGCGTATAAAACTCTTGTAATATGTTTATTTCTCAATCTAACTCCAGAAAATCTAAAAGTTTATAATTTTCTGTATCATAATCAGTAATTCCAACGGAATCATTCTTAAGGTTTGTTATTTACAAACTTTCTGTTCGATAATCTTTGTGTAATAAACTATTAATTTCTGCTTTTGTTTCTTGGCATTTTATTTTATTGTAAACATAATTTTGAAATTTTGGAATTGAAATCTGTATAGTTTTTTTATTGTACATATGATAAAGAGTTTTAAAATTAACTTTACTTTTGTTATATATTTTTAATGTTTTAAATCGAAATATGAGAGAATTTTAAAATGTGATATCACTGTTTGGAATAGCGACGTGAAAAAATGTACAACGAAATATAAAATTTAAAAAAAATATTGGTTATTATATTATAATTATTTACATTATAATATCTATAAAATTTATAAAAGAAGATAATAATAATTTGGTACCTTGCAAGGTTTTGATATTATATTCAAAATTATATAAGAAATACAGAAGGACTCAATTCTGTGGAATATCCTATAGATATGGTAAGATTTTAAAGATAATAAAAATGTACCCCAAAAATTTTTCATTGAAGTAAATACATACGTATAATCTATATGCAAAAAATATTTAACAAAACATATTAATCTCATTTTTTATGTACAAATTCGATTTTATAAGGAATAACAGGATTTTTATATTTTGTTATATAATGCTTATATCGTATTTTAAAATGCTTACATCTTATTTTATAATTCGTTTTACGTCTTTAATACTTTTAATATAGGAATTTAATACATTTGGAAGTTTTGCTTTAACTCCTTGTTATGCTAAATTAAATTCCGAAAAATGAGATCTAATAAATTTGTTAAAACTTCTGCAAGCATCTTCTTTAAATAAAAATTTTCATTCTTTGAATTTTTATCTCAATCTATAAAAGCTGCTATTTTTACTATCATAACATCACCGCAAAATGAATGTGTTATTAGATTAAATCCTTTTAATTTTTCTTCTCCTGTTGTATAAATTATATTTCCAGTATTTGTAANTTTTTTTTTTTTTTTTTCATCAATATTTATAATTCAAAGTTTTGCTGACCTCCCATGGCGCAGTCGGTTGGTGCGCCGCCGGTCTCCGGTGTGGGAGGTTGTTGGTTCGAACCCTAGTTAATGTATAGATTTTAGTTTAACTTAAATCATAAGTTTGTTTGTAAGCCGTCCCCTGATAAGTCTTCAGGCGTAACTCTGGTAGACGTTAATAATCCAATTCGAAATCTTTTTTTTTGTATATTTAATTTTATTTCGAAGTAACCCTTTTAAAGAATATTTTGTTGAGGTTGTCGAGATTTTTTATCCTGCTTTAATTTAGCTCATAAAAAAAATTTAAAAATATATTAAATGTTTTTGTTGAAATTATAATTATTTAAAATAGAAAATAATTATTTAAGGTTTTAAAAAATTGAATTAAAAAGTAAAGTTTATAAAAAGGAATAAAAAATTAAAAATATCTCGAAATAATTTGTAAAAACGAAATTTAAAAAGTAGTTGATTCTTGGATACTTGAAACAAAGCAGGGGTAAAATTTGGCTGGACTTTTTTTTCATTTCAATTTTCTCGCGTGCAATATCAAAACATGGACAAATAATTTAAGCTATTGATATTCGGGGTATTATTTCTACTATGGTGCATACTTTGATTAGCTCACCACCACATAAATATTATTCAGAAGTAGGTGGTGTTGATAATAAATATGCAGTAAAATCAGTTGATTCAGACATACCCAAAAAAAAAAAATTGTCCATTGAGATCGCTCTTTGGTTTCCTCATATATTTATAAAATCTATTTTAAGTAGAGCTATTAAATAACATGTATAAGTAGTTATTTGGTAACATTTTTTTGTATGTTTATCAGACGAAAAGATCTGATTAAATGGCTGATAAAGATCATGCTTCTTCAAAAAAATTCGATGTGCTAGAATTAAAAATTGTGTGGTCAATTATAGAATATGTATTATATATATAGATATATATTATATATATAATAATCCAATAACACATTAAATTTAATTATTGGCAATTTTTAAAAAGCTATTTCTCATGGTACAATATTTCATTTAGAAACATGGTTCAGTTTAATAACTTCCAATTCGATATGCCTGACTTTGTAATAGCAGGTTTTCAAATTAACAGAAAATATAATGCTAATCAGCATGCTCATTCTTTTAGGAACTTTACTACAAACCAATTTTAGATTTTGGTGGTAAACATATTTATTATTCTTATTTTGATCCATGACGTTAATATGTAATTGTCTGTATTTATAGAAAACTATGATTGTGAACGAAAAATCCAGTACAAAATAAGTGTTGAAATTAATAACAATGTTTTGGAGCACATAATATGCAATGTGGTGTAGATTAATGAATTAAATCGTTCTTAAGATCAATTAAATAAATGAACACTGAAGATATATAATATTTTTAAATAAAATGGAAAAGTTTATTACTTAAATGAATAATTATTATATATAAACAACTTAATACAAATGGTTATATATAAAAATAATAACTCAAACTAAAAAAATATTTTTTAAATCATTTTTTATACCAAATGAATAACACACCGATTTTGAATAAAGTTAATAGGATTAATAAATTATATTGTTTTAATTTTAGTTAATTATAAATGAGACATTATTTGATTAGAAATATTGATTTAATTAAAAAATGTTTTGTTATACCATTTTTGTATAATTGCATTCTAAGTTTCAAGTAATTTAACAAATTATATTTAATCAAGTTAATTCTGAAGAACTCAATTCCATAATTTGATTGTTTATAGAATATGATGGTAAAATAAAATTGATATAGTTAATTTTTAACATAATAAAAACTTTTTTCTGATAGAAGTTTTAATATATATGTTTGTTCATTACTATCAGAAATTTTAAAATAGTTTTTTTTTACTCTATTTAAATCTTATTTTAAATTAATAATAATGGATCCAATGCTTGGCACATTAAACAACACAATCGAGTTTATAAAATTAAATTCATTACAGTTAAATAAAATATAAAAAATGAAAATTTTAAATTGTTGATACCGTTTATGATAGTAAAATTGCTTGTATTCTTGACGATAGATATGAAATTATTTAACGAAATAGGTTACAAAAATAATTGATTTAAATGTATTAATCACATGAAATATGTCCTCATATGCAATGGTTTAATAAAACCTAGGAAATATAACCCAATGCAGACATTAAATTTTGTTGTTATTGATTATGTTTTAACTAAAACAAAATTGTATAATTGTTATATAATAATTGAGCCAAACACAGTTTTTAAACAGACTTGACAACAATAATAAAATTAATTTCCTAATTAAATGAAATGAAACTTCTACGTTATTTGATTACAGATAATAATTGTATATGTACTTTTGATTTGTATAAGAAAAAATTTTGATAGTAGTATATATTCCAAGATTTTTTCTTTAAAGTAAAAAATATTCTAAAAGCAATTTTTTTTCCTTACGATAAAGTAAGAGTTTGTGTGTTGAGTGAATGAAGAAACAACGATGTTAAAGTATGCAATAGGAAAAAAATAATATATTCATTAGATAAAAATTACTTTAAAATGTATTTCATTATTTTAATTGTGTATGTAATATCTAATTTTATAAAGTGGGTTATCAATAATTTAACAAAATAACATGTTTTGGTTTTTAAATTTTTTTAAAAGAAAAAAATTTGATATTGTCCAGCTTTCTCAAATATATACTACTATTGGTTCTGAGTGTGGTAAATACTGTAATCCCAGGACCTGTGCAATGTGCAAACTGTGTCGCTTAAGTTGTCAAGACGTCCCCAGGCAAGGTTCCTGATTTCAAACCCGGGTAAGGCACATACACAAATCTGAACCGTTTTCCAAAACAAGTTCGAGTGATTTGACATTGCCCATCTCCGACACATTAAGCTACTGGAAACACTGGGGTGTTTCGTACTTTTTTTTTAATTTGGCCACTATCTCAGTTTTTGCTCATCACAGACCACGTTAAGTATATTATGTTTCGTTAAAATATTTCCATGGATTTAGTGAATTTTTCAAATTCTACTCGGTGAATGACTATCCTAAGTAACCTTCCAAAATGCCTAAAATAGCCAGTCCAGTGGAGGCGAATTTCCGCTCATATTTATGCTCTGGAGATTGCTTGAAGTTAAAATTGGTGGGATCTCCCTGGATAAGGCCAATTATCATTTTCGAGGTCCTAGGACGATTCAAAAGTGTCTTTTTCAAGTCGTGTAGTGAGCGTGGGGTAGAGATTGCCAGTCCCGATATTAAACATTTTTGGTCTTTATTACTTTGGTTGACATCAGAACTAACACAGATGGGTTTAGAAATCTTAGCACATTTCATCTACCCTAGTTTTGACAACGACTAAGCCATACACTGTGTGGCCGAAAACCGCCGGGTACTTATTGCTGGTGGTTCCGCGAAGGCACTAGCCGTGTAACCAATACGATATCGGGTTTCCTCCCACTTTGTTGTTGAGACAGCTTCAAACCTTTGGCGTGGGCTCTCCACGGTGTTCTAGAACACAGTTGGCGGAATTTGTTCTCTATTCCTATAGCACGATGAATAGCTGAAGGAGGTCTGGAGGGCTTTCTATCCAGAGAAGGATCGATGCAGTGAGCGGCGAAATCTGGTACTAGACTGAAAATTCAGTAGATGTTGAATAATGCCCCGGCCGGATCAAGGATGTCTCAGTGTGTGATAGTGTCAGAGGATGTGGGAAGGGAATGGGCGGTGTGCTGTGGTACCAGCTTGAGGCTCGAAACTGGTCAACTGTGGCATGAGCTGAATGCTCTACCACGCTCATTGAGCATAGCTCAAGCCTTGCCCTTGATAGCCCACCAGTGAAGTGTTGTACACTAACGTTTGTGAAGAACGCAACACCAAGGATACATGTGAATGAAATGAACTTTATACCACAGATTAGGTACATGGCAATACGTAATTGGTTAGGATTACACAACTGAACATGATCGCTGTCCTTGAGAATTCAGTATGGTGTGAAGCCCCCATGTGCTGCAATCAGAGCCCCTAAATGTCGTGGCATGGAATCAAAGAGGACCTGGATATGTTCCTGGGGAATCTCCCTCCACAGGGTATGTATGCGAGTCTACAAAGCATTAACAGTGAATACTGGAGAACCAGATGAGCCAATCGCCAACCAAGCATATCCCAGACATATTCGATGGGTGACATGTCAGGTGAACGAGCAGGCCAGCGAAGCAGTGATACCCGTCGTTCATTGAAGAAGTCTTGCACAAACCGTGCCACATGTGGTCGGGCATTGTCTTGCTGAAATATTGCACGTGGAGTTGCCCGAAGGAGTGGCAGTACCTCAGGCTCTAAAACCTCCCTGATGTAGCAGTTGCTGTTCAGATTGCCATCAATATGTAGGAGTCGATATCGTATGTTGTATCCAATTGCGCCCTTAACAATCACACATGGTTTTTGGCAGCTACGCAGCTCCGCAATGCAGGTTGCCAGATTGCGGTCACCGCGGTAGCGTCTAACGCGTATGTGTCCATGACAGGTTGAAGTGAAACTCATCCGAAAACACTACATCTTGCCACTCAGCACGCCAACGATAACATTCAAGTGCCCATTGCCGTCTGAGGCATTTGTGGTTTCTGGACAATGGACGGCGGACGCAATGGCATGTGTACCAACAGTCCAGCCTGCAACAGATGACGTCGAACCGTCGACGTAGACAGGTCCACACCCATTGCAGTGCTCCAATGTCAAGCCATCACTGTGGGCGAGGCTATAGGGTCCGTTATGACCATGCGGAAAATATGGTGGTCATCCCGTACTGTGGTCACATTGCGTGGTCCAGTACCTGTTCGTCGCTGCATACGATACTCTTCTATCCACTGGTTCCACACACACACATCACTTTCGTAGCAGCATGCTCTGTACGAGCCAAAATGTCACGGTATGACAAACCCAGTTCTCGTATACCGATCATTCTGTCCCATTCGAGCTCACTTACTTACTTGTATTGCGCCCTTTGATGTCAACGAGGTATACTAGAACTTGCTTTCACTTCGTTTGATGGCTATTCACTGACTCAGCTTGCCGTAACACCAACCTCTTCAGTCACTCACGAGAGAGTGCTGCTGGGCCTACGTGTACACTACCTCTATGCAATCGTAGTCATTTCTTGATGGAAATGTGAAGCGAAGTTGAGGACGGTATGTACGTCACTACAGAGCTGACCTCACGAGTGCAGAGATGGGTGTTTTTGTTCGCACAAGTCCTGGGGCTCTCTCGACCTCTGTGCGTGGAGAAGGGTAAGTCCGCCATTGCAACGCACCGGCGTCCTTGGGCTTGTTTGAGCCAATAACTAACCAGCGAGAGAAAGAGGACCGAATCCCGTGCTACCTGGCCTGGGATGGAGCATCGGCCAATGAACAGCTAGCTGAGGCTCGAGTACACAACCTTTCTGCTAAATAAATCCGCGAAACTTCCGGCACTCTAAAGAAACGATCGCGTTACATTCATATCACATATTTTTCTTCTTCTTGGTGGTTACCAAGTGCAGCTCTTTAGCATTTATCAAGTTCCGAAAGTTTTCTTCGTTATGAATCTCACTGATAGGATGCTGGCACACGGCTGTATTTCGAAGTAACGCAGTCAAAAAGGCTTCAGTTTCTCATGATACGGGAAGAGGCGAGTGAATGCTGTTCTTTCAAGATCGTGGAAATGGCAGTAAGCGGCTTTCCCTAGCTGTCTATTAAATACCATTCTGCGAAAAGCCAGTCTGGCGGAGTCACCTGACATATTATAGACACCGATTCCCTGATTCATGCGCGCTGCTAATAAACTTTGCCATCATTTCGGATTTGACAACATTACAAACATTAATAAAATCCCACGTGACTGCCAATGGGCGTGTCAATACTTGCGACATAGAAAACCAGACACGTTTTTAATGAGCGAGGGACGCGTTGTGTGGCGTCATAATGATAGGTAAACACAACATATGAGTTCCCACCACGTAATAATATTACGCAATTAGGTTCATCATACCACGCTCGTAATTAAGCTGAAAACAATAAACCATTTTATTTTAGTGTGCTTCTAAATGCCCCAGCTTTGGTGCTGTTTGGCTAATAGCGCCTCGCAAAAGCAATAAACAACACTTTATATTTAACATGTAAANTGCCCCAGCTTTGGTGCTGTTTGGCTAATAGCGCCTCGCAAAAGCAATAAACAACACTTTATATTTAACATGTAAACAAACAGTATTAGCCCGAGGGAGCCGGTAAATGTTGATGTGGCGTGAGTCATTACATAAGCGAAAATTCGCCCGCAGCACATTTACCTTTTATGACTCCGGAATGCAGACTCCCAAAATTTGCGTTCCTTCTCAGAACTCAAGGCGTTTGCCTGCGTAATATACGATGACGCGTGCAGGTCTTTGTAAAATCTTCCTTGATTGGAAAAATGACGATATGTTCTGCTATTGCATGTACTTAATATTAGAGAAAAAAAAATGTTAACTGTATATTTAGTGAATGATATTTAGGTATGTAAATTCCTCGGATAAAATGTTTCCATAGTGTTGGGATTGTTATAACATATATAACATATAACGATGGAACCGCCTCTTTAAGAAATACGGTCGCAAGTTGTTCGTCTGCAAGAGTTCAAAGTGTCCAGCTCATAGAGGCAATGCATCCCTTGATATGCGTGCCATTGTCGCCCTTAGCACTCGTTTACTATTGTGCCTCAAATGTTCAAAATCGCTCCAAACAAGCTAGGGCTTGATTTTTGCTACTGCGGAAAACGTCCCACTGTAATATAACAACAGCGCCTCCATGACGTTCACGTAATTATTATTGGCTAGTTTTTTTGCGCTTATGCATTTTCCCGGAACCTAGGATTCAATTTTATTCCCCCATTCCTGTCTGGTGGACCCAAAGAGGATGTACATAGCTACACATCTGGAGAAGACATGGTATAGGGCAGGCTGCAAAGCGCGGTGTAGCCGGCCGGTTATCGGCGTTTACTCCCCGATCTGGAAGAAAACGAAAACCGCCATAATTGACCTCGTGCTGCCGAAAAAGCATTCAAACTAAACTCGTCATCACATAAGAACTATTTAACAGAATCGCTTCAAATTTTTTCTGGCTAATAATCAAATGTTTCTTCCGATGACGCCGTAATTAATTATACTTAATGTTAAACATTTTTATTTTAAAAATTATAAAGTAATATGCTGCTGATAATTCCTGCACATACGCAGAGGAAGAAGTAGCATGGTGGAAATTTCTTTGTTTTTAGATATAGGTGGAAGAATAATCTTATGGAATGGAGAGTAAGCATCATATTTTATTTATATGCCTCTCCCAGAGTATTTCTTCGCGTGCTTCTCTTTCGACGGTGTGTTCAAGTTGGGAAACGTCACAGCTGATCACGGCAGCGGCAGCTACTAGCTCTGCTTACTCTTGGGAGCGCGGTTACACTCAAAGCTGAAGGCTATGCGAAATTTCGTAGGTTTTTGTAGAGACATTAAAAAACTGCAGAAAAGTTAATACGCTAATCGCGACTTGCACTAAACGCTAAGGATGAAATAAAGCCGGTACAAAACGGCACAATATTGCAAACCTCAAAAATGAAATACATGAGGAAGTTTTTTTAAGTAAATCTACACAGCAGTATGTTGACTGAGAAAACGTAAAAGAAGGACGAAAAAAAACGGAATCATAAAATTTCAAAATTCGCCTATGCGAAACATTTATTAACGCACACACTGAGTGAACAAGATAAAAAAAATATTAAAAATTTGATTCTTGTGTATATATTTATTTATTTGTGTTTACATTTTATATTATAATTTAACTTGCATAAAATAATTATATATAAAATCTCATGTCTGGGATAAAAATTGTAAACCACTTACTGACGTTGTATAGTTCCAACAAATATTGCAGCTACTGACGCAGCTACCATGTTAAGTTAAGGAATGGTGAAAAATTTTAAGGTTTACCTCCAGTCTTTATTCAAATACGAGTTCCGCGTAGATGTAATAAGTTTTACGGAATTACTTTCTAGTTTTCCCAGAGATGCCGTTAATACTCGTGTTTAGGAAATATCCATTAATGAAACAATGAATTGACGGAAGCATACAAAGTATTTGGTTTTACTTCAGTCAATTAAGATTATTCAATTTTTTTCCCAAACAGTACCAAATTCAATACAGTTCTGATTTTTTCAATCTAAAATCAACGATGAAATAGATAATACCAAATCAACAAATTAAAGTGGTGTAAGGTAAGTAAGAGCAGTAGTAGCATAGCAGTAGTAGTAGTGGTGGTATTAGAGGTAGTGTTAGTATTGGTGATAGTAGGAGTGGTAGTAGTGGTAGTGATAATAAAGTGGTAGTGGTGATAGAAGTGGTAGTGGTGATAGAAGTGGTAGTGGTGATAGAAGTGGTAGTAGTTTAGGTAGTAGTATGGGTGTTAGTGCTAGTGGTGTCTGTAGTAGTGGTTGTGCTAGTAGTGGTAGTAGAGGTAATTGTGGTAGTAATGAATGTGGTAGTAGAAGTAATTGTTGTAGTAATGGTTGTGGTATTAGTGTTTATAGTAGTGTTATTAGTAGTGGTAGTAATGCCTCCTTTTCCACGGCAACTAGGGTGAACATCAATCCCAAGTAAGAAAATTATTCTCACCTAGGACTTGCACATCTACAGCCCAACAGCCGCCGGCATGGTGAGGCGTTAGGCTTGAGTCCGTGGTTACCTAGATGTGTTTTTAAAATTAGAAAAGTTTAAGCAAAGGCAATTTAAATAAACGTATGTTGAACCAAATGATTACTTGTTTCCTCGCAATTGCTTCATATGGAATAGCTCACAAAATGATTGCAACAGAGTATTATAATTAAATAAATAATAAAAAAATTTAGAAGATTCTCGGTTGAGGTACATTTATTTGAAATTACCTTAAAGAAATAACATTTTAAGCTCAGTGCACATAATATGTTTTGGAATATTATAGTGTTATGAACACAATTATCAAATATCTTTGAATACAATACTCATATATCTTTATAAATGCTATAACTTTTTTAAACTACTTTTTAAATATAATTACAATTTTGTAAAGTACTCTCATAATCAGTGGGTTATTTTCCGTGGGGCCCTTTGATATATAGAATTTGTTTTGATAATATTGCATTACATGATCATAGGTTTTTAATGCTATTTTAAAAATTTCTAACCTGCCATTAAAAGTCCGAATGTAGCAGCATGCACATGCATGGTTATTGATTTAAGCTAAAATCATATCTGTTTGTCGGGTTTCGCTGGTACACTGGCGAAACTGGCAGAAACGCTGAGTCAGACTCGTTAACATGGCGTGTTGGCTCGGGTGAAGAGATTACACCCGATCACAATTACATTTTCAGAAGTTCCAGGGTCAGCAACCCGACATCCATCAAATCGAGAACCGCATTTACCTCACGTCGTGCACCGCACTTTAAGAATTCAAAAATTTTATGTAAAATACACGAATTAGGTTATACACTCAATCATAAACAATGACGCGATACTTACTATTACTCGCCGAAAGCTGTGATTCTTAATTTCAAGCCATTAGATAGCAGAAAAAATGAAAATGCCAAACAGCAGTAAATCTGAGATGTTGGCTGAGAAAACTTCTAGGAAGGACGAAAAAGACGGAATCATCAAATTTCAAAAATCGCCTTAGCGAAACATTTATAAACACCAAAGAAAACCTTGTATGTACTTGCCACTTACAACATGCAGAGATCGACAGGACGATTGTCGTGCAGCGCAAAGAACATAAGACATCACAAATAATTTAATACACAATATTATTAGTTCATCAAGAAAATATGCATTATAGATGAAATAGGATCTTATCCTTATTATTAATTATGACAATGTGTGCAAAAGAAGGTGCCAACTGAAAAGTCATACTTTATGTTTCCAACATTACACTAACAAAAGACAATTTTTTTTTACTTCTTACAAAATTTTCTATCACATAATTTACTTAAAATGAACCTGTATTTTAATTGTATTTTCCATTGTGACATGTTTGTACTATTTAATAGTGACAGCCATATTGGAGAGACCAAATATATTTTAATGAATTCCCACTTTGCCTGATGGGTGGCAGTGGAAAGCAAGAACGAAAAGCTGTGCTTTAAAATGAAAGAATAAAACTTACCAAACAACATAATTACTATGAAACAATGTGTGCCAACAAATAAAAACAGCATCGTAGTAGTATTGGGGTGGTAGTAGTGATAGTAATAGTGATAAATGTGGTGATAGTTGTGTTGGTAGTTGTTGTGGTAGTAGTGATTGTAGATTGGTGGTTGCAGTGATTGTAGAGTGGTTGTAGTAGTGATATTTGTATTAGTAGTAAATATATTGGTGGTAGTGGTGATAATAGTGTTCATAATTGCTGTGGTAGTAGTGATTGTAGAGTGGTGGAAGTAGTGATTGTAGAGTTGGTGTAGTAGAGATAGTGATAGTAGTGTTGGTAGTTGTTGTAGAATTAGTAAATGTAGAGTGGTGGAATTAGTGATTGTAGAGTTGGTGTAGTAGTGATAGATATAGTGATGGTAGTGGTGATTGTAGTGTTGGCAGTGTTTGTGGTAGTAGTGACTGTAGAGTGGTGTNTGGTTGTGGTATTAGTGACTGTAGAGTGGTGTAAGTAGTGATTGTAGAGTGGTGGGAGTAGTGATTGTACAGTTGGTGTAGTAGTGATAGTTATAGTGATGGTAATGGTGATTGTAGTGTTGGTAGTGTTTGTGGTAGTAGTGATTTTAGAGTGGTGGTAGTAGTGATTGTAGAGTGGTAGAAGTAGTGATTGTAGAGTGGTGGAAGTAGTCACTGTAGAGTTAGTGTAGAAGTGATAGTTATAGTGATGGTAGTGGTGATAGTAGTGTTGGTAGTGTTTGTGGTAGTAGTGATTGTAGAGTGGTGGTAGAAGTGATTGTAGAGTGGTAGAAGTAGTGATTGTAGAGTGGTGGAAGTAGTGACTGTAGAGTTGGTGTACTAGTGATAGTTATAGTGATGGTAGTGGTGATAGTAGTTTTGGTAGTGGTTGTGGTATTAGTGATTGTAGAGTGGTGGAAGTAGTGATTGTAGAGTGGTGGGAGTAGTGATTGTACAGTTGGTGTAGTAGTGATAGTTATAGTGATGGTAATGGTGATTGTAGTGTTGGCAATTGTTGTGGTAGTATTGACTGTAGAGTGGTGTAAGTAGTGATTGTAGAGTTTGTGTAATAGTGATAGTTATAGTGATGGTAAAGGTGATAGTAGTTTTGGTAGTGGTTGTGGTATTAGTGATTGTAGAGTGGTGGGAGTAGTGATTGTACATTTGGTGTAGTAGTGATAGTTATAGTGATTGTAATGATGATTGTAGTGTTGGCAGTTGTTGTGGTAGTAGTAACTGTAGAGTGGTGTAAGTAGTGATTGTAGAGTTTGTGTAGTAGTGATAGTTATAGTGATGGTAATGGTGATTGTAGTGTTGGTAGTGTTTGTGGTAGTAGTGATTTTAGAGTGGTGGAAGTACTTATTGTAGAGTGGTTGTAGTAGTCGTAGTTATAGTGATGGTAGTGGTGATAGTAGTTTTGGTAGTGGTTGTGGTATTAGTGATTGTAGAGTGGTGGAAGTAGTGACTGTAGAGTTGGTGTAGTAGTGATAGTTATAGTGATGGTAGTGGTGACTGTAGTGTTGGCAGTTGTTGTGGTAGTAGTGACTGTAGAGTTGTGTAAGTAGTGATTGTAGAGTGGTAGAAGTAGTGATTGTAGAGTGGTGGAAGTAGTGACTGTAGAGTTGGTGTAGTAGTGATAGTTATAGTGATGGTAGTGGTGTTAGTAGTGTTGGTAGTGGTTGTGGTAGTAGTGACTGTAGAGTGGTGGTAGTAGTGATTTTAGAGTGGTGGTAGTAGTGATTGTAGAGTGGTAGAAGTAGTGATTGTAGAGTGGTGGAAGTAGTGACTGTAGAGTTGGTGTAGTAGTGATAGTTATAGTGATGGTAGTGGTGATAGTAGTGTTGGTAGTGGTTGTGGTATTAGTGATTGTAGAGTGGTGGAAGTAGTGACTGTAGAAATGGTGTAGCAGTGATAGTTATAGTGATGGTAGTGGTGATAGTAGTTTTGGTAGTGGTTGGAGTATTAGTGATTGTAGAGTGGTGGAAGTAGTGATTGTAGAGTGGTGGGAGTAGTGATTGTACAGTTGGTGTAGTAGTGATAGTTATAGTGATGGTAATGGTGATTGTAGTGTTGGCAGTTGTTGTGGTAGTAGTGACTGTAGAGTGGTGTAAGTAGTGATTGTAGAGTTTGTGTAGTAGTGATAGTTATAGTGATGGTA
>NQII01000381.1:207422-242851 GCA_002778355.1 Clitarchus hookeri | reverse complement strand
ACTGTAGAGTTGGTGTAGTAGTGATAGTTATAGTGATGGTAGTGGTGATAGTAGTGTTGGTAGTGGTTGTGGTAGTAGTGACTGTAGAGTGGTGTAAGTAGTGATTATAGAGTTGGTGTAGTAGTGATAGTTATAGTGATGGTAGTGGTGATAGTAGTTTTGGTAGTGGTTGTGGTATTAGTGATTGTAGAGTGGTTGTAGTAGTCGTAGTTATAGTGGTCTTAGTGGTGATAGTAGTGTTGGTAGTGTTTGTGGTAGTAGTGATTGTAGAGAGGTGGAAGTAGTGATTGTAGAGTTGGTGTAGTAGTGATAGTTATAATGATGGTAATGATGATTGTAGTGTTGGCAGTTGTTGTGGTAGTAGTGATTGAAGAGTGGTGGAAGTAGTTATTGTAGAGTTGGTGAGTTGGTGTAGTAGTCATAGTTATAGTTATGGTAGTGGTGATAGTAGTATTGGTAGTTGTTGTGGTATTAGTGATTGTAGAGTGGTGGAAGTAGTGATTGTAGAGTTGGTGTAGTAGTGATAGTTATAGTGATTGTAGTGGTGATAGTAGTGTTGGTAGTGCTTGTGGTATTAGTGATTGTAGAGTGGTGGTAGTACTTATTGTAGAGTGGTTGTAGTAGTCGTAGTTATAGTGGTGGTAGTGGTGATAGTAGTGTTGGTAGTTTTTGTTGTAGTAGTGATTGTAGAGTGGTGGTAGTACTTATTGTAGAGTGGTTGTAGTAGTCGTAGTTATAGTGGTGGTAGTGGTGATAGTAGTGTTGGTAGTTTTTGTTGTAGTAGTGATTGTAGAGTGGTGGTAGTAGTGATTGTAGAGTGGTTGTAGTAGTCGTAGTTATAGTGGTGGTAGTGGTGATAGTAGTGTTGGTGGTGTTTGTGGTATTAGTGACTGTAGATGGTGGAAGTAGTGATTGAAGATTTGTTGTAGTAGTGATAGTTATAGTGGTGGTAGTTTTAAAAGTGTTACTAAAGATGGTGGTTGTGATATTGGTTGTAGCAGAACACTTTGTTACAAGAAGTCATATTTGGTAGAAATTATTAAACCAAAGATAGAAAAAATAATTATAAAATAAGGAGTATATGGTGCTTCTCGTAGCCACTATTTGAAACTAATGGATGATACCAAAAACAATGTATTTTTCTCCATTTTTCGATAATGTCAGTGATGTTGAAATTAATTTCATTGGTTTTAAAATAAGACAAAGTCACATGCCATTGTGGATGGTGTACTGGTTTTTCAAAGAGTTGAACGCAAGAGGAAATATTCATAAGAACTGTTTCCATATGCATATACACTTAAGAGCAAAAGAAATGGTACACCTGCCTAATATTGTGCAGGGCCCCCGCGAGCAAGCAGAAGTGCCGCAGGACGACGNCCGCAAGACGACGTGGCATGGACTCGACTAATGTCTGAAGGTATGCAGGAGGCAATTCACACCATGAATCCTGCAGGGCAGTCCACAAATCCATAGGAGTGCGAGGCGGTGGAGATCTCTTCTGAACAGCACGTTGCAAGGCATCCCAGATATGCTCAATAATGTTCATGTCTGGTGATTTAGGTGGCCAATGGAAGTGTCTAAAGTCAGAAGAGTGTTCCTAGAGCCACTAAGTAGCAACTCTCGACTTGTGGGCAGTCGCATTGTCCTGCTGGAATTGTCCACGTTCGTCGGAATGCACAATGGACTGAAATGGGTGCAGGTGATCGGACTGGATGCTTATGTATCTGTCACCTGTCAGAGTCGTATCTAGACGTATCAGGGGTCCCACTTCGCGCCAACTGCACACGCTCCATACCATGACAGAGCCTTCACCAGATTGAACAGTCCCCTGTTAACATGTAGGGTCCATGAATTCATGAGGATGTCTCCGTACCCGTACACGTCCATTCGCCTGATACAATTGGAAACGAGACTCGTCAGACCAGGCAACGTGTTTCCAGTCATCAAAAGTCCAATGGTGGTGTTGGCGGGTCCAGGTGAGGCGTAAAGCTTTGTGTCGTGCAGTCAACAATGGTACACGAGTGGGCCTTCGGCTCCGAAAGCCCATATCAATTATGTTCCGTTGAGTAGTTCGCACGCTGGCATTTGTTGGTGCCCCAGCATTGAAAACTGCGCCAATTTGAGAAAGGGTTGTTCGTCTGTCACGTTTAATGATTCTCGTCAGTCGTCCTTTGTCCCGTTCGTTCACGATCTTTTTCCGGCCGCAGCGATGTCGAAGATATGATGTTCTACAGGATTCCCGATATTCACGGTACACTCGTGAAATGGTTGTACGCGAAATCCAAATGTTATCGCTACCTCGGAGATGCTATGTACCATCTCTCGTGCGCCGACTATAACACCACATTCAAACTCACTTAAATCTGGATAACCTGCCATTGTAGCAGCGGTAACCGATATAGCATATTTGCCAGACGCTTGTTTTCTTATATAGGCACTGCCAACCGAATCGCGTTACTCTGATTGGTTCCATACCTCTGTTATTTGCATACGTACGCCTATGCCAGTTTTTTTGGCTCTTCAGAGTATGTCCAATTCATATTTACTGCTGGAAAATCTCAGGCAAAAAAAAATCTTTAAAATCTGAATTATAATTTCACAATTATAAATAGCCACAATACAGAAAATATTATAATTCACGCAAATAAGTTCTAAATTACCTGATGCTTTAAAATTAATATTTTGGTAAATTGAAATTGCACCGGTAAGAATTAAACTATCTGATATAAATGAAGTTACATTAGCACGAGTGTAGCTTATGTAATACTCAAGTTACTGGTGCCCAGTTGGACGCGTGTGGCTGTTATTTACTGTGAACCGTATGCCCACTAGCGCGCTCATGTGCGTCTCCTTGTAGTACGCCAGCTGCTGTACTCTAATACGTATTCTCGCATAGCGACTAGTATACCGGTTCGTTCACCAGGCTTTATAGAAGATTCTACAAGAGCAAGTACAGCAGCAGGTATCGTGTAATATAGCTTTAAAAATTGCAAAATGAAGTGGTACCAAACCAATCATTTTTCTTCTCAACAAAAATAAAACAAAGAAAATTGGTTTTTTCTCATCATTATCTTTAATAACATAACTTTTTTTTAATTTTCTTGACTGTTGCATTTATTTTTTACGAACTTGGTATTGCATGTGGGTTTAGTTGAATTACACAGGTAAAATGATGATATGCGTGAAAATATCATGTACATAAGTAGAATAGTACGGTGAGTCTGAGGCCACCATGTTGTGATTTTTACCAACAATGATCTTTTATCTGTGTTACCTTGACCTTCGACCTTGACCTTCGATGACCTTTAACCCAAAAAACTGCAAAATTCTAAAAAAAATTTAAAATTTTTTTAAAATTATAAAAATAAAAAGAATATAAATAGATTAGAATTTTGAATGGTTGGTCAAAAAAAGAATCCAGGATCGGGGCCTCAGAGCCATTCATCCTATGTCATTCCGGTCGGCTGGCGGCTATTTTGTCCACCATGTTGGATGTTGGTCACCTTGGTATTGTCCTTTGACCTTGACATTATCCCCATTATCTTAAATGACCAACCCAAAAAATTGTAAAAATCTCAAAAAAAAAAAATTTAATTCCATTAATTTATAAAATTATTCTATTTTTTTTTTTTTTTTTTTTTATATTTCAAAAATTATTTAAAATTGTACACACAGGAGGTCCGGGGTTCTATGACAGTTGGGGCGGCTAAGCTCCCAACTCGAACGACCCTCACCAGGTCGGCCAGTGTCCATCTCATCAGCTATTTTATATGTCGATGAGCTTGGCCTTTGACCTAGACACCAGAAGCTTTGATCTCTAAATATACAAAAAAATCATCAAGAAATTAAGAATATAACAAAATATAAAAAATATTAAATATAGTTCAAAAATTATTTAAAATGTATTTTAAATATTATTATTAGAAATATTTGTAAAAAATTATACGATACCGGAGGTTCCCCCAGCACGACGACCAGCAGACTACTGACCTCACGAGGATTTATTTTTTCATTTGTAATGAAATTGAACACAGAGTATTGCGGAAACATGCAAAAGTCTCTCATTCAGTTACAATAATTCCAGTTTCCTCTCTAAAGGTATAATTATTATATTATAACCGAATATGTAAATTATTTATTATCTCTATGGCTATGTAGGTATAAGTATGCTACTCAGAAGATTTTTTTAAATATATGTATGAATATGTGAGCAATCCAAGGTCTAAAATACGAGTAGAGACCACCTGTCCAAGTCATGTTATGATCATGGTATAGATCAGCATATAAAAACATTTTTTATACTCATGCAATAAAAATGTATATTTTCTCCCTCGCAGTGCACGTAATTTGACACGATGGCATGTATAAAAAAAGTTACAGTGACTTTATTTTTTTCACAAAACTATTGTTATGTAATTTTTCCATTGCCACATTAAGTACACGAACATTGTAGGTGTAAAATTAGAGCAATACTAGATAAAAACACATTTTTTGTAAACTAACATGAACATCGTATTTATTTTACTATATTACCATCGTTTCAAAATAACAAATCTATGCGTGCAAATTTACAACTACAGTGTGAAAATATTTTAACGCAACGCAATTGCCTTAATAACACTATTTCCCTGTTAAATAACGTGAATTATATTGTGAAAATTTGCATGCTCACTGAGTGGCAATTTTTGCGGTCACATACTTTCTGTGTAAAAGTACAAATATTAGGTAATTGTTATTGTAATGCACGTCAACATAAATAAACCTACAAAGTTACGTGAAATTACAGGCACCCAGTACGAGTGTTTACATTTCTGCATTGGCTCAATATGCACAACAGTGAGCGCAAATTTTCAGATACAATGTTGGGCTGTTTTTAAATTCTGTTCTTGTCTTCTTACCATCCCTAAAGTGTTAAATTATCAATAGGACGTTAGGTAACTTTACCTTCTCATTAGGTGGCAATTTTTTCTGCCACAAACATTCTGTGTAAAGTTACACTGATTTTTTTTTTACAGTGAACATAATTGATAATGAGCCTTTAACGAAGGAAAGAAAGTGGTATATATAGTCGCCACAGTAATTCAGTGTTGTTGACTTAGTGCCGCTCAAAATAATAGTTTAAGTGCCTTGTGGAGGTTGTATAAGAATTACGTGCCCTGGTTGTCATATATGGGACCACGTATTGTTAAAACTACTGGTGTCAAATTTAGTATTGCATAAAATGATGTATAGATTGCAGCAATATAAATAGCAAAACATTTTCTTGGGAAAACTTTTGTTTATCAACCCGAAACGAAACGGACTATTACAACAACCACACTATAATTAATCAGAAGCTAAATTCAGCGAAGGCTTATTGATTCTAGCTAACAAATTTATTTTAGAATACTACTCTTAAAAATGTTTGCTTTTTATTTTTATTTTCCAGCATGCGCTAAGGTTTTTAAGTTAACTGAGCAAAGTAGGCACTATTTGTTTCTAAGCCGCTCGCGCATTCTTGTTCTCCGTTTCCGATAACTTCAGTAAATTTTGACAGTTCTTGGAAAGAAGTGCGGCCACGATGTATCCATCCGCCACAGCTGTTCTGTCGGTAAAGAAAACTATATTTGTAAACAAGCTACAAATCCAATGGCAGGCATTGAAAGACTGACAACTTCATTCCAGTACTTAGTCTACTATAGCTCGTTGCCATCCCCAACTTTTTGATTTTTGTTGTAACCACATAATATGCTAGTTAGGATTCTCTTTATTTTATTTATGGGGTGGGCAACTCCAGTTTATCGTCTTTTGTGAGACGTGATTGTTTTGCCATTCTTCTTGTGAGAGAGGCGATTGGAAAGTGCATTGTTTTGATGATGCAGTGGAATATTATGTTCGTACGGAAATAACATTCAATTTACAATAACTCTAAAGTGTTAACTTCATCGAAAGAACTGAATGCGATTAATGTGTCGCTGTTCGTACCGATGCGAGAAATACTCAACACATAATTGTTGCATTATTTTATATAATGAACTACACAAAAAGGGCGTTTATATAAACCACTTACATTCCAAAACTTCCCGTAAGAACAAAACGCAATAAATCCGTCACTGTTAATGCCAATGTACGAAAGGCACAGTGTAAACATTTTCAGCAAATTTAGGATCGCACGTAAAGATCGTTTGTTTCATTAAAATATGTTAACGTATAACAAGGTTTGTTTAGACGCCAAATATATTACATATATGTTAACAACAATTTAAAAATAACACTATTTACCAACGCACACACTTACTGTTCACTTCGTAATTCCTAAACATGTGACGAGCCTTGGATTATTACTTCACTTAAATCACTTTTGTCGGCCACTGATACGAAATCATTTATTTACTGACTTATTCAATTAACAAAACACTTGAGCTATTTCTTGAAACCAAGAAATTTAAACTTTACAACGTAATTTTACTCTCGCGCTTCGCGATGGCCAAGGATAATGGTGGACCACAGCGCCCTTTTACAAATTGGCAGAAACGTTATGATAATTTATTTCCCTGGGGAGACTGTTCTAGAAAGACACATACGACGAACTACATTTATTTAAATATGCAAATACAAAAATTATTAACTGCGGATATAATATTCCGACACCGCCAGCAAGGAGTTCTCGCATATACAAGATGCCATACCAGTTTAGGGAGCTTGTCGAGCTTGCCTCTTTTGTCCATTGGAGCAGCAACAACACCTTTCCCAATCTTATGCCAAATTTTCAACCTCTCCTCTATTATTCTGAAGGCCATGAATGATCAGAGAAGCTTTCTTACAGGCGATTTTTTTCTCACCTGTTGATAATAACATCGCAGAATACAATATTGAATAACATCGACGAGATTAACTGTATGTCTTGTTTGTTCTCCGTTTGATTGCTTTATTTTGTAAACAACGAATCAAATAACTGTTTTTACGGTTGTAAGTTTCCATGGCCCAGAAATTGAGAAACATTTTTTTTTCCCCCCGTTCTCCGCTGGTACTTTGTCGTAACACATTCGTTTGCATTTGCAGGATGAGCCTGGTTCCTCTAAGTTGATAACTTTTCTCTTCCGTAGTCTCGCGATAAGTTCTTCGCCTCTGTATTCTTTCTTGATTACTGAACCCTCTCTTTCTTTTTCTTCCTCAAGATGTTTCGGTACTGCAGGTTTGTAGGTTTTCAACGCCCTGAAAGGAAAACAAAACCAATGAATACAAACATTATTTTTAATTTGCTGCTTCCAAAACAGTTTTTTTTTTGCATTGTATAGCTTAATGTAGGTACAAAATAATGAAGGAAAATAAAATGTCTTAAAAGAAATGTATTTTGTGTGCAATATACTCCAGGCACAGTTTTTATGCATTTCAGTACATAATGCATTAAAAAGGTTGGTTAATGTTTGCATAGTCAATAGTGTTATGAAAAGATGTACAGCAGATTACGTTCAGTTGTAATACTCGTGGATTTTACAAAACCTATTATAATTAGTTTCATTCGTATATCACATGTTTACATATTCAGACCTGCGAAAAAAAATAAAATTCATTTCAGTTACTGTTTGTGAGCGGAATTTTCATGCAACATAAAAAATGAACAACGCGTAACCAACGTGCATGTAAACATTGGTATCGACTGTGTAATTGTTTATCCTGTTACTGCAACTAAACTTGAATAAATTACACTTTACGTCATATATACATCATTTATTTGCTACTCTTATTATGCAAAATCATTAATGACTTATTTCTAAGTGCTGCTCTAACACAAACAGGTGTGTTTCATTGTAAAACGTAGGAAAGTCACTACTGTAATAAGTTCAACTAGGTATCTGCAGTAGATTCCTCTGTTAATATGACAGGGTAGAATTGTGAGTTTACGAAAATTTCACTCGCCTCCAGACTAACAAGAGAGACATTTACTTCCTTTGTAACTTCAGCCACATATACAGGATCCTTGTCGGAATCATATTCTACCTCACTTTCCGTTTCGTACACTTCCTCCTCATATTTGGCTCCAAAACTTCGGACACAGCACTGTCGGCTAGATTACATGTTTCCGCCATATTTAACCACATACCATAGTTTACACAAAACTACTTGTTGTTACCATACAATACATTCCTCTGCCATATGTTAACCTATAGTCAAACTACTTGCACCCTTCAGTTTATATGAGCACTTGCTATTTTTTACAATACGTAACTCAATTTCATGCAAATTGTCACTTTCCGTGCTTTACATCCAAGCCCTTCGTATTTATACGTCAATAGAGAAACGCAATGCCAACAGAAGAAAAGCTATATAAAATAAATTATCATTGCAGCAGAGATAGAAAATTTAGGCCTTTTACTCATTCAAAAAGATAACGTCAGCAGTAGCTTAGAATGGCCAGTTCCACGTCACCTGGCTAGAAACGGGGAGCGGTGACGCCCTTGGTTATATAAGACAGCATCTCGGTCCCAAAAAAATGCCATTTGTACCTGTTTTTCGCTCGAAATAGGGTGTTTTCCCCCCAAAAATGCCCCGTTTTGCCCAAAATATACCATTTTCCCCTAAAAATGTCTCGAATTCCGCTAAAAAATGGCATGATTTGTTCTCGTTANCGTTTTGCCCAAAATATACCATTTTCCCCTAAAAATGTCTCGAATTCCGCTAAAAAATGGCATGATTTGTTCTCGTTAAACACGCAGCATCAAGCAGCTCCCGGCTGAAAACGCCCGCCAAGGTCACCATAACTAGTTCCCAGATTCCTCACACAAGCGCTAGCGCATGGCGCCGAACATGAAAGTTTCCAGATCGCGCACCCATGCATCCTAGCGCTAGCGATCGTCGTCGAACTCAGGGGGCCTACGAAAACGGTAAAAAAAATAGTTTTGTAAAATTTTTTCTTTGTTTTTANACGATCGTCGTCGAACTCAGGGGGCCTACGAAAACGGTAAAAAAAATAGTTTTGTAAAATTTTTTCTTTGTTTTTAATTTGATAGAAATGTTTTTGTAAAGCATACAGAGGTAGTGGTTAGACTATTCGCCCCCTACCAAGGTGAAATAGGTTGGATTCCTGGCGGGGTCACCCCGGCACGATGCTATCGACCCAATGACTGGGCTGTTCACGGTTTATTTAGCACTTCTGAAAGCTTTGATTAAGATATACTTTTCTCCTAGTTTTGTATTCATCTGCTATATGAAAAATTACTTTATTCATACGCCTGTTAAGTAAAAACCTGATATTATTAGGAAACTAAATGTATAGTCTATTTGCAGTATCCTCACACTTTTTTAAANTTAAGTAAAAACCTGATATTATTAGGAAACTAAATGTATAGTCTATTTGCAGTATCCTCACACTTTTTTAAAACCATACAGTTGTGAAATCATCCCATATATGACGTGCTTTTGAATATGTCACCGATCACAAGTGTTGTTTACTTCTGTTAACATAAATGTGTTTTATTTCTGGTTAAATTTAAATTTTACTTATATTTCAAATATAAATNGTTGTTTACTTCTGTTAACATAAATGTGTTTTATTTCTGGTTAAATTTAAATTTTACTTATATTTCAAATATAAATTAAAGTACTTTATTTATAATTACTTAAAACGTCTAGTAAGAAAAAGTTTTCACTCGAAATATTATTAAACTGACTGCGTAAGAATGCGAAGCGTATTGAGGTTGCTGCATGATGGTTTTAAATTAAAAATATTTTTATACAATACATTTTATTAAAATAATTTTATACATTGTAAATAAAAGAGGATTCAAACAGCAGAGTCACTATATGATTGCCCGACTGCTTTCGAAAGCAAGTGTACACATCTGTCGGTGAGCGAACACTTCTGTAGGCGGCACGACAGACGTTCGTCTCTGTTCCTGGCAGACAGCACGTCCGGAGTTCGACACTGCGTGCTGAAAAAAATCGGTGCCGAACGAGTAGCCANTCCTGGCAGACAGCACGTCCGGAGTTCGACACTGCGTGCTGAAAAAAATCGGTGCCGAACGAGTAGCCAATGTAGAATGTAAAAATTTGTTTTTTTAAATGTTGACTTAAATGTTTATTTTGTAAAGCATACAGAGAGTCAACGCCGAGGCATGACATAGCCTCGGGCTACGGGACTTCATGCTCTTGCATTCCATAGCAAGGGGACGGTGCCGCGGTGATGCAATGGGTANCATAGCCTCGGGCTACGGGACTTCATGCTCTTGCATTCCATAGCAAGGGGACGGTGCCGCGGTGATGCAATGGGTAAAGCGCAACTTCATGCTCCCGCATTCACAGGGGAGGCGGCAGTCATGTCCTAAGGGAGATGCCTTAGATAGCAAGTTAAATGTCTTGCTCTAGCATTCCATTTCAATGGGGCCGCAGTAGCGTAGTGGATAGAGTACATGTTAAAACATCGCGTTCACGCACCGACGGCGGCGGCTCCCAACAGAGACACTTGCCAGGACATAGCTTTGGAGGGCTACGGGACTTCACGCCCTCCCANCCGACGGCGGCGGCTCCCAACAGAGACACTTGCCAGGACATAGCTTTGGAGGGCTACGGGACTTCACGCCCTCCCATTCCATAGCAAGGGTGCCGCAGTGATGTAATGGGTAGAACGCAACTCCAGCGGGTTACAACACCGAAAATGAAAGACAACGATCCTAAAGAAAACAAAGTGGACTAAGGAACTTACAAATAAATGACATCATAGGGAAATTACTACTGAAGAGAAGATTAGAAGTATGATGTTGCATACGATGTTTCTAATGGAAGATCACAGTCTAAAAGTGAGCAAAGGAACAGGTGAGTGGAAATGAATAAAGTCAATACATTAGACATTGCGAAGGTGTTAGCTACCTGTGCTTCTTGCAAAATGTATAGAGAAAATTGTAACTTAAAAATAATAATTATGTGAATGTATACATATGTATAGCTTTTGTCAAGTATGACNTAGAGAAAATTGTAACTTAAAAATAATAATTATGTGAATGTATACATATGTATAGCTTTTGTCAAGTATGACACATGAACCATCGCGAAGATATATTAGTAGCCCGCCCTTCTTGCAAAAGACTAGAGAAAATTTTAAAAATAATAATTATGCCAATATATATACATATGTATAGCTTTTGTCAAGTATGATATATTAACTGTTCCGAAGGTGACAACAGCCCGCGCTTCTTGCTAATGACTAAAATTATGCAAATATACCGATGTATAGCTTACCTATAGACTGTGCTTATTGTACTTGATATCATACGTACCAGCCAGCATACTTTCCAAGATCAATATGATACACGATAAATGAAAGCGCTTAACCCGAGGAGAGTAACTGTTTCCTGCTACACATCATGACCTCCCAAAGACGTCTGTCCCAGATATGCTTTATTATGTAATAGTTTATCCATAGGGGACAGTATGTATTGCATCGTCCAGGATATTTCGCTTTAGTAGGTAGGTTCTTTCCCGGTTGAACCTGGTACATTCAGTATATTTTAAATCACGATGATGATATTCTGCATAATGCTTCGTCGAGACGTGCGGCTGGGTTGTCGGCTCGCACCTGCATACACTATCCAAGGAGCGCACACACACATACACACACAAGTGCACACCCAGGCACACGTCCACGAGCAGAGCCATACATACACANCACACGTCCACGAGCAGAGCCATACATACACATACATATATATATTATGCATATGTAGACATACACATGCTCAGGCACACACCCAACACACACACGCATATACATATGAATACATACACACCCACACACGTTCACATCCAACATACATGCGTATACACGGGTATACATATGTATACACGAGCACACACACACGAGCACACCCAAAATACGTATATATACATATGTATACACACATGCACACACAAGCACAGCCAACATACATGCGTATGCATATTTATAAACTCACGAACAAACGAGCACACCCAACATACGTGCATATACATATGTATACACACATGCACACACAAGCACAGCCAACATATGTGCGTATACATATGTATACACTCACAAACACACAAGCACACCCAACATACGTGCGTATACACATGAATACACACACGCCAATATGCACGCATGAACACACACACACACANAAGCACACCCAACATACGTGCGTATACACATGAATACACACACGCCAATATGCACGCATGAACACACACACACACACATCACTTACCCTCAGCATCGTTGCCCTCCCACTTACCATCGACATTAGCNCACACACACACACACATCACTTACCCTCAGCATCGTTGCCCTCCCACTTACCATCGACATTAGCATGCAGATGGGCCCCGGGCTTGGGACCGGACAATACACTATTCCTATGACATTACCAATTGATAATGACATAAGTATAGTGTACAGGTAGGTTACAACGTCGAAAATGAAAGACAACCCTCCTAAAGAAAACAAAGCGGACTAAGGAACATACAAATAGATGACATCATAGGGAAATTACTACTGAAAAGAAGGTTACAAGTATGATGTTGCTTACGATGTTTCTAATGGAAGATTACAGCCTAAAAGTGAGCAAAGGAACAGGTGAGTGGAAATGAATAAAGTCAATACATTAGACATNCTAATGGAAGATTACAGCCTAAAAGTGAGCAAAGGAACAGGTGAGTGGAAATGAATAAAGTCAATACATTAGACATTGCGAAGGTGTTAGCTACCTGTGCTTCTTGCAAACATATAGAGAAAATTGTAACTTAAAAAATAATAAACATGTGTNTGCGAAGGTGTTAGCTACCTGTGCTTCTTGCAAACATATAGAGAAAATTGTAACTTAAAAAATAATAAACATGTGTATGTATACATCTGTACAGCTTTTTTTGTCAAGTATGACACATTAACCATTGCGAAGGTATATTAGCAGCCCGCACTTCTTGTAAAATACTAGAGAATTTTTTAAAAATAACATGAGTTTGCCGTACATAGCATTGTTCATGAGCTTATAAAAGTCTTTCTCAAATGCATTTGTTGCTGTCTAACATTTCTCTGTTTTGAGTTTAATATATGACTTCAGCCATGACTTCTGATTGAATTGAAGCACCTGATGTATATTCTTCAACNCTCTGTTTTGAGTTTAATATATGACTTCAGCCATGACTTCTGATTGAATTGAAGCACCTGATGTATATTCTTCAACTTCAACCCATAACCTGATGCCTGCTTGAGATTAACGTAATAAACTATATAGTTTCTCATTGTCTCAAGGGATGTTATAAGACACGTGCCGAGGCACTGCGAGCCAGGGGGAGGGGGACTCATGTACACACCGGACGACTTTTCAAGGACATCGAAGTCTCACATCCCAAGAGGAGCCGAGGTGATGCAATGGATAGAGCGGGTGCCACGGCAGCTGAGTCGTGTCCCAAGAGGAAATATTAAAAAGCAAACTCGAATTTGATTTAAAATAATAATAATAATAATATTATTATTATTATGGTATAGCCCCGTCTCGCAGAGAGAGAGAGAGAGAGAGAGAGAAAACACGTTTACATGGTTTTACCAGCACTCTTCCGGCGCGAGAGCGATGGAAATATATATATATTGTGCATGCGAAGTCGGGAGGGTGATCTCAGAGTCTTCCCAAATCCGAGTATACTGAAATTGTTTCATACTTACACATGTCGCNAGCGATGGAAATATATATATATTGTGCATGCGAAGTCGGGAGGGTGATCTCAGAGTCTTCCCAAATCCGAGGATACTTAAATTGTTTCATACTTACACATGTAGAGCAGACCGTCCGTTTTAGATCTTGCTTCCACGACGTCTCACGAGACACTATACTATACAATGCTTAGAAAGGCGTATTTATTACGCACATCCCAGCCCCCCGACGAGAGTTTCGGAAATATTTATATATATAAAAAAATATGCAAAGTAGAGAACCAATCATACTTACACATGAACAGCAGACCGGAGAGTTATCTCATGATCTTCCCAAAATCAATTAACATGTAAGTCCTTCCTACAAGATTATTTCGTATTGCCTGCTCGTCGTCTTTCGTATTCATGGGGTACTCACACAATCGGCTTACGACTCGTCCATATTTTTTTTTTTTTAACATATCTCAGTTTGTTGTAAGTTGTCCATCCTTAATTTTATTTATGTATAGGTAAGTGTTCTGCATGTCGGAATTCAGTCATGTCGGCTGAAGGCTATTGTGCGCCTAGCAGGAGCTGTGTGACCTTTGGAGCCTTACATAACACTCTGTTGGCTAGTGTTATTCGTTAAACTTGACAAGACTTGCACAGCGCTCGTGTCGTCACCCAACCATCTGAGCTGTCTCACATATTCCACAGCACATGACAACAGTGGCGTTCTGTTGCTAGTGTTGTACACTGAATGTATTGGACCGTTTCAGTTGGTTTGTAAGGAAGTTATTTGCTAGTCTGTTGTACTGTACAGAATAGTCTGGTAGCGTATAACATCGTTAATTTTTTCATTCTATGTTTGGTTGTTAAGAGCAAGCCGTGTTAGCGATGACTCGAGCTGTCATCCTTGTGTTGTAGGACTGATGGTGATCATTTATATTAATATATTAATATTTTGTACAGTTAATTATATTTTCGACTTTGTCAAAATCTGGTTTTTCTCAGAGGTGGAGGTGAACTTAATATTGACAAGGATTAACATATCTTCATTTTACATGATGTTCGCTTATATACTATACACATGTCAATTTGTATTGCATGTCTCGGCTTTCCTCAGTGAACGACAGCCTCGCATAGCATGTTAGGTTCCTTCCTGCGCGGTGGTGTTCTCACTTTATTACCACGATAGCTTACATTTTATGCTTAATATGTCTCTTCGCATTGTAGGCATATGGAAATGATATGTTACAGCAGTGACATGACTGTTCCCACCATTGTTTTCATAGTAGTGTGCATGGCCTTTAATGCTTTATCATTGTGTATGGTCTGAGATAACACTAGCACATATGTTAGAGGAGACTCTGAGATAACTCTCCTGGCTTGGAATGCAGGCGTGTGGTGTATATAATCTAGTAGGACGGTCTTAAACAATAATTTAATTTTGGAATACTCTGATATAGCCCTCCCGGCTTGGCATGCAAGAGCATGAAGTATTTCATCTTGTAGGAAGGACATACATGTTAATTTATTTTGGGAAGATCATGAGATAACTCTCCGGTCTGCTGTTCATGTGTAAGTATGATTGGTTCTCTACTTTGCATATTTTTTTATATATATAAATATTTCCGAAACTCACGTCGGGGGGCTGGGATGTGCATAATAAAATCCCCTTTCTAAGCATTGTATCATATAGTATCTCGAGAAATGTCGTGGAAGCAAGACCTAAAACGGACGGTCTGCTCTACATGTGTAAGTATGAAACAATTTAAGTATCCTCGGATTTGGGAAGACTCTGAGATCACCCTCCCGACTTCGCATGCACAATATATATATATTTCCATCGCTCTCGCGCCGGAAGAGTGCTGGTAAAACCATGTAAACGTGTTTTCTCTCTCTCTCTCTCTCTCTCTCTCTCTCTGCGAGACGGGGGCTATACCATAATAATAATAATATTATTATTATTATTTTAAATCAAATTCGAGCTTGTTTTTTAATATTTCCTCTTGGGACACGACTCAGCTGCCGTGGCACCCGCTCTATCCATTGCATCACCTCGGCTCCTCTTGGGATGTGAGACGTCGTTGTCCTTGAAAAGTCGTCCGGTGTGTACATGAGTCCCCCTCCCCCTGGCTCGCAGTGCCTCGGCACGTGTCTTATAACATCCCTTGAGACAATGAGAAACAATATAGTTTATTACGTTAATCTCAAGCAGGCATCAGGTTATGGGTTGATGTTGAAGAATATACATCAGGTGCTTCAATTCAATCAGAAGTCATGGCTGAAGTCATATATTAAACTCAAAACAGANACCTTGGCGGGCGTTTTCAGCCGGGAGCTGCTTGATGCTGCGTATTTAACGAGAACAAATCATGCCATTTTTTAGCAGAATTCGAGACATTTTTAGGGGAAAATGGTATGTTTTGGGCAAAACGAGGCAATTTTTTGGGGAAAAACACCCTATTTCGAGCGAAAAACAGGTACAAATGGCATTTTTTTGGGACCGAGATGCTGTCTCATATAACCAAGGGCTCCACCGCTCCCCGTTTCTAGCCAGGTGACGTGGAACTGGCCATTCTAGGCTACTGTCAGCGATTTTCTTCTGAAATATTTCATGAAAGTCAATAGCTTCAATTTTCAATGTACTGCATCTTATTGTTAATATATTATTGTTTCGTTTTAGGGTCTTTAGACACGAGATGGAAAATTCTGTTTCAGAGTCATGTAAATGCATACATACTTGTATGGCAAGTTCACGCTAGTGCTCATCATAACGACTCGCTGATTATTTTATCCAGATCAGCAACACTATAACTTAAGGAATGCTTTTGTTAATTATTATTTCATATGTTGCCTGATCGCTGGTTCGGTAACGATGGCATTATGTTATGTTGCTGAGGCTGACCCGTTTCCATTACGAAAGTAATAATACAGTTATATCGCACATTGTAATGTCACTTTAAAGATATATCGTAATTGATAACATAATGACATTTTTTCTTAAAGTACGTGGAGTTATTAGGATAGGACTCGGTAATTAAATGCATTAGTAGAAAAATTCCACGTTTTGTTGGCTTCGCAAAACTCTCAACTAAAGTTTTATGGTCACTGCATGGGGTTCATAAGTTTTCTCAGCACAAGTATTAAGATATAGATGCAGAGTCCATGGTTTATATTATAGGTTTCATATATGCCATGCCGAAAAGTAAGAATATTTTGAAAATGCTACATGACCCCGGAAAATTATCAGTTTTATTGATGTTCTACCCCGAGTACTGATAAGCTCTCAATTTAACATCAGATATGACTGTTAATTACACAGATTTTAAGATGAAGTACTCATCAGTCTCTGGTTATGAGTAAACTTCGCATAAACCATGGTGTGAAAGCTAGCATAACAGGATACTCGAAACTAAATTTGGCAATACTTCGCAACTAAAGTAACTACAAAATGCTTGTTCCTTCGCTTAGTTTGGTAACAGAGTTATCTTCCACAATTCAGTCTACAGAATAAGTAAATGAAAGCAAGGAATGTGAATTACAATCCCTTGTTACGCCCTGTGCTTAGCAATTTCGAAAACATTTATACGAGATCAGATAAGCTAAATTGTGAAATGTAGAACCCAGATCTGAAGAACTTGTATTTCACAAAGTTACAAACTTAAGGCCGTTGCCTGGTTTGAAAGCAGTGAGAATTTGGTATAAGGAAAAAAATGTTAATTAAATTCGTTTTTTTAAAGCCAATTCTGAAGATATGTATAAACTTGAAACCATATCTTAAGTGTGAAAAATTATACGCTCAAGTTCTGTATCGAGATAAAGACAACAATTGGTTTTTCAATAAATTTTTATTTAGTTATGAAATTTTTTAAGCTTTCCAGGAAACGGGCTATATTTTAATCTTAAAAAAGACTTCGGTAGTAAAGAAGTGCGTATTTTCATGCTTAAAAAGTCTCTGGTGCTATATATATATATCTCTCTCTCTTTAACAGGAACGCAAAAAAATTTTCATTAGCATGTATTTCCTTATACGAAATTCTCACTACTTCTAACCAGGCAAGATAAGATCCTTAACTAGAGCGTGGAGTAATAAATACCCGTGGTGATAAATAAGTTGGACCTTCGAATGTGTGGCCTAAAAATTTGTCAGGCATAGCTATAAAAGTCAGATTCAATGTGAAATAAACTAGTGGACATCCTACCCATAATTTTGCATTGAAATGTGTCCTGTGAGGAGCTGTGCGTTTTTTTTTTTTTAATAAACGTACTTGATTATTACATAAATTGTGAAATATGAGGAAATCAGGTGTTCTAAAAATTTCAAGTTGAGAACCCAAAATTAGTGAAGTAACTAATTTTTCTTCAACTCTACCGGATGGCATTTAAAGTTAAATATTTTAGGTGTGGCAGGCCTTTTTTTAAAATGGTGTTAATATAAATAAATGAGATTCGAATTTTATATTTACTAAATAATTCAACAAAATTCAATTAAAATTTGTACACTAACAGTATTAGTTAGAAGCATCAATTATGCACAGAGATCATATTTTCCGGCTGTTTTTTTTTTAAACAGTGGCATGTGAGAAAATGAAATATTTTTCCATATATTCGGAATCATTCGACGAATTTCCACCACGTTTGTTATGGCAGTAGTGCTACAGAAGGCCATGTAAACATACATGATTTCAGTTGGGTCAAACATTAATTTTGAAAATGGTGGCCATATAAAAAATTTTGATGATTTTGTTATATCTAATAAATAATTAAGTCAAAGTCAACCAAATTTTGTAGGCTGACAGTATCTATTAGAAACATAGTATTCAAAACATTTTTGTAAGGGCAGTTTTGTAAGGTAGCGCCAAATAAGAAAATAAAATTTTTATGCCATATCTCGGGAACCAATCAACCTATTATCACCCAATTATTCACACAAGTTGCGCTACACTTTGCCATGTAAGCTTATGTGCTTTACTTAGCTTAAGCTTAAGCACACATTTTCAAAATGACTGCCATGTAAATATTTTACGTCAGTATTTATATCATTCAAAACATTAGACTGATTACCTCCGGAATTTATGTTCCGAATGCTACCTCCGTAATGCAGTTAGTTGCACGCTAGTTTATGGTACGAGGTTTTCTGGGTTCGAGTCCCTGGTAATGCACGTGTAAAGTTGTAATTGTCTTACTACTTTTCCATACTTTTCTGATTCCATCTCTAATGATATTGCTGTGAATCATCTAAGCTTTTAAAACTTCATTAAAAATGATTTGCACTCATGTAGATGAAATAAAGTTCATTAATGATATTAGCAACTTCTTGTTTTAGCCTAATTAGTTCCTTTCCTAATAGTGTAAATTGCATAGCTACTTTTATGATTGTGAAAATAGGTGTCTAAATTTTTGAAATATTAAAACAAGCCACGGAGAGACCACATCTTGCGAGAGCTGAAACTTTAGTTTGATGACGGATTTTCAAATATCAATTGCAACTGATTAACAAGATAATCACAGTGACTCTAAAATATCCCTTCTCCAGATCACTTCCCTTACGACTGATCGAAATATGGTTACATCGCTGCCCTGGAGACATGCGCAATGTACCTAAACGTTTCTGATGACCAGAATATTGTTATTGTCGTGATATTCCAAGCCTGCCCTATATATCATAATGGAAAACCACACGTGGTTCACTTATTTGTAATAGTGGAACGTACATATTATCTTTCTGTGTGTGATAATTGATGGAGGAGTCGACCTGTGAATATATAATTACAATATCAGGTCTACGTAGACCACTTGCATGCAAAATCTTAAAAATCATAAATCTCTGGCTTAAATGAATTGTGCGTATGATCCTTAAAGGTGTTACCTGTTTACACACGTGAAGTACGGTTTCAGAACGTATTAATAATTCATATTATATAAGTGCAAAACTGTAAACTGCTATACCTTGCCTGCAATTTGGCAAGCATATTTGCTGATAGTCCAGATATAAATATACAATTACATTAATTCAGCCAGGTTGATTATTCACTGAAGTGCACGTAATGTCTGATATCGTGAAGGATATCCTCCTGAAGAATTGTATCAACTGCACTTGGCATAGATTCAAGTAGTGAACGGATGACCCCTGGATCTATGTTGGCATATTCTCTATTGACCATCTTCCTACTGCCATCTTATGTTTTAGTTGCAGGAGGTTATGTGCAAATGACATTACATAAATGCTCTACTGGGTCATGTCCGGAAGTTGTTTTGTCCACACTGTTAGTCGAAAGCAAGCTCCTCGAACGAAGTCTAAGATTGACCTGATGAAACAGCGCATTTTCCCACTGATATATCTCATCTTTGTGAAGGTACATGAAGTCCATGTAGGGTTGCAAATGGTCTTCAAGCAGTACATTGCATTAGTAACCAGTCACTTATGAGTTCAGGAGGACAAGCGCATCCACATCATGCGAAAGAAACACAGCCCAAACCAGCATGGAGCCAACACCAGCGTGAACAGTGCCTTGCTAACAATTGGAGTCGATGGCTTATACGGGCCGGTGCCACACATGAACCATGCTTTCATTTCAGAGTAACTGAAAACATGGCCGATCTTACCTCATCACACAATGTCAATCCTCTAGTGTCCAATTAGCGATGTAATGAGCTCATGTGAGTACCCGGTGTCTTGTTAACAGGGACACTGCAATTGGCTCTTCTGCTTCCATATCTCATGGAAGCTAAAGAACACTGCTACGACTGGAGTGGAGGGATTTGGGCGGCTCTTAACATCGATGTCTTGAAAGTTGAAACACTGCTTAAGACCTGATAACGAAACATATCTGGTACCTTCCGCACTGATGGAAATTTGTTATTTCACCAGCATGGCTTATCTGTTACTATGGCCTTTTTTTGTTTGATGCCACTGGTCATGATCATTAAGAACCCAAGCCGGGCACTGTGCTTCTGCTCTGTCGTAACTCCTTTCACGAGGAATTTCCGATATCTATATAAAATAAGCCAAACAATGTTGAATGCTCTCACAACTTTCGAAATGGGACATCCCTTCCATCTAGAACCCACTTTAATGTATATGTTGAACTCTGACAATCCATGTCACCTTTCCATGAGGAGCTTATAAAGTATTCGCAATTACTCAAGAATTTTCAGGTCATAACTGGCACAGGCCTGGTTATTTACATCTCATGGTCTTAAATGTATATAGTACTATTTTATATTAGACTTTTGCCAATACATTGTAGTTTCTCCAGTGCACTGTTTATGTATGTTGTGACTTTTTGCAGGCATCTGTGTCTGAATTTGTGCACTTGCTCTTGCTACATTTGCCTGGCTACATCTTGTATGTTTCAGGCATTCAGAAGTTTTGTTTAAAAAACAATGGGGGTCACTGTAGTCGTTTTACTGTAATTTTTCACTCGTTGACCACAGGAAAATGTAGAATTATCCGAATGTGCTAGCGTACAATATGAAAAGAACAGCACGGAAAGAGACATTTAATTGAGACATGGATGCACTGCAGTTGACACAACTTTTTCGAGGCGGAGAACATGGTGGAATTATGTGTATGAGGAAACCTAAGTTTGATTTAATAAATATGTTAAACTAAACGTCACGACTACCAAAACGTCTGACAAGAAATCCTGGGCGCGGCTCAAAACCAGAAGCTTAGTAAATGACAAAAAGGAGCAGTTTCAGGAGACTATAATTTGAACACTTCACGTTTCGTAAGATGTTAGGCCATGGAACTCTTTTCGCCTGATTCGCTGCCAGAACTGTTATAGGCACTTACATCAATATAAATGTTGAATCATATTAACGTACGAACATTAATTATATTCAGAGTTTGATTTCAAAAGTGCTCCATTGTCATGGAATAGTCTGTATTCTAGAGCAGATGTGCCACTATTTGATTCCATAAGAAGTTCAAGCTTTTTACTGCAGACCCATGAGTAGATAACAAAGCCAGTACTCATTGCATCGAAAACTGGAATGACTTTGCCGCAACGTTTCAAAGTTTATGGAGCAAACATCGACCATATCCTTTGCGGTGCGACACGCAAGTTCAGTCGAGCATGGATGAAAATATTGGGTGGTCGTTTGACGACATAGTGTTAGGACGACTGCAGACAGTGGGATGTGATATGGAGAGTTGAACGTCCATAGTGAATACAGCAGGCATCAAGACCCAGTACACGGGAAGACTGTGTTACAGCAAGTATGTGCACAAGATGACACTATTGTGTTCGCAGGTTCAGACAGTGCCATCTTCTTCCACGGCGTTAAACTGCAAGTTCGAAGTAGACTCTTCCCTAGTTCATGTGCATACCGACAAAAGTATTTCCAATCTCAGCGTGCACCATTGTAACAATGTTGCATACAATACTACGTATTTAACTTGACGCGCTAGTTGGGGACACGCGAAGAGTCAGAAATACCTTCTTCGGAGTCTTGGACGTGAAAGTTCTCTTTGCAAGGTGTACAATCATGAATTTCAAAGCAGTTTCGCCTTCACTGAATGATGGCAGATTGCCACAAACACAGACATATTTTCACATTTATATGCAAAATAAGTATAAACCCGTTATGAAAATTTAGCAGTTTTAGTGTATTTTTTCTAAGTTAATTAACGAACGAGACTAAATTAACGTTATTAATGCACTCTGTGTTTATTTCAGCAGCACTATTACAAAGGCATTGTACACAAGTGACGTTTAGAACCGGTGGTTACAGTGTGAAGCATAAATGAGACTTATTTTCTTTACAATAACTTCCCTGCACTGGGAAGTGTATGAAATAAAAATACTAAATCTTCTTCCTTCCTTGAATTAGAGCGTTTCCACAGTTAGGATGTTGGTGGTTTATGGTGGTAACAAATCACGTATAACGGTCAATTAGCTTATAGGATGGAGGTGAGTGTATAAGAGGAAAGTGGAGACACAGGGTAAACTCATAAAATGTCAAATAAGCGGGTGGTCTAACAGCGACAAAGGAAATGAATAGAGAGATAAATTGTGTGTTTTTTTGTGGTAGTGATGAGCATTAGTTCGCATTTTTAAATAAGCCCATGCAGAAAATGTGGTGTCATGGCGCTTTTTTCTTCATAACGTTTTTCACTAATGTATTCCACTTCCCTCTGCATGGGAAAGAAAAGATTAAAGATATCCACGATCATCAAAAGCAAAGTGATTTTTGCACAGTTTTCCCTTCCAGCGAAAGGGAGGGAGGTAAATGATTAAAAGAAGGGAGGGGTTGTGGGTTGGGTGGAGAAGATGTATCATGCTGGGGTGGGGATTGGAGATGAGCGAAAACGAAGTGTCAGTCATCTAAGTGAAAGCGTATTTGTTATTAAAGTTGCACGCTCTCATATCTTTTAGTCCGTGCAATTTAAACATTTAAACATGTGCGAGGAGTGGTAGAAAAAAAAACAATTCAGATACAAATTATTTTCTATCTTTGTTTACTCTATAATTACATCTCAGAAGAAAATTCGGGTAGAAGCTATCGCACTTTAAATTCCAGATTTTTAATTAGAGTTTTGTTAAAATTGCCTATTGGATATGTCATATCGAAAAAACTATCGACTTGAAGTGAGATTTCCAATTTCGCTGTCGTTTGTATCTTGCAATGTCAATCGACACAATACTTATACGTAACAGCCGCTCCCAACATAACATTAAACTGGAAATATATTCCAATATTGGCTTAAAATGCATGTTAGAACATTGCCACGAACAGAGTGGAAGTTATATTTGGTAGTGTGAACGGGGCGCAAAGCGAGTAACTCCTTAATATCGTGTTGTTCCAACATACTGCGGTCGGGTGGAGTCCGCTGTATTCGAGCGTCCTAAAAAATCGCCTGGTTCCTGTGCAAGACCTCGCGTACACCGCAGTCTGCGATGTACAGATACGGACAAGAACAGGTACGACGTAGCCAAACAATTCAAGGTTGACTTCTACATGAAGACCGGACCACAGGTTCGAACCAAAACCCGTCGAAAGCGACTCGGCGGCGTGGTGCAATAAGGAGCTATGATGCAAACAAACCATAACACTAAGCTACGGTAATTACGCTGGAGGTAATTTATGGAGTGCCAGTCCAAAAGTAACGTTATATGTGCTGCCTTCTCTATATTAGTTATAGAGAAAAAATAACTACACTGTCATGAACATGCGATTATATTACAAAAGATGCAAACGCCGAAACACAAGACACTGATGTCGCTGTTTATCGTACTTATATGAACTGAAGAACAAACACATGGTTCTTTCTCCCCACGTTGGCACCCCAAATTACTTTTTAAAATTTCTTTTGACAACAAAATGCGAATTACTGACGTATTAACTACTAATTACTGACGTATTAACTACTAATTACTGACGTATTAACTACTAATTACTGACGTATTAACTACTAATTACTGACGTATTAACTACTAATTACTGACGTATTAACTACTAATTACTGACGTATTAACTACTAATTAATGACATTTAATCAGTGTTTGTACATTTACATTTTCATGATGTGCATGTTACAAATTTTCATGTTAACATTTATTTTTTTTCGTAGTGAATATGGTATAATAGCGGAGATGATTGGATAGAGGTGTAAATTGTTTATGATGAAAGTCCTGTCTTCGAACCATTATTCTAACATGACAAGTAGCGTCGTCTGAACGAATCGCAGATTGGAAAACTCAAACTACTTGAAGCAGGGTCGTCCCACGCCACAGCCCATTGTTGTTTTACAACTAGAGTCTAAATGTTTGGATACTTCGACTGAAACTTGTCATTGAAACATTCAGATAATAAAAAAAAAGTATCAATGAATAAGTACGTTCAAACGTCCTTGTCAAGAATGGTGAGGTAGATTACACCAAAATGACCGTTATTTAAAGGCTACAAATGGCTAACCAATGGCGAGTCCAGTATAACTACAGTTCAAGGTAATCATTCAAATACTGAACCAATAAATGTCGCTAACAAAATGCTTTGTGACTCACCTGTTAATTATTTTATATTGTAGGCAATATAACTTTGTAGTGGCCCATCAACTGCTTATAAATAATAAAAATAATATTCACATACAAAACGTGTTATGCCAACGACAACGTCATATATGGCACGGTGACTTTCCACACTTGTATTTTTGTGCATCCTCCACATAGCAGACGTAATTTGGAAAAGAAGAATACGATTTAATAAGTATTATTCCAGTATTGTTTCACTTGTGACGTAATAAAATTATCATGATGTATGTAAATCACAATCTGTGGTATGTTTCTGAATGTATACATTTCAATTATTCACTTTTACAACAAGACGGTATATTAGCAGTCTGAAACTCTTATCTCATTTCTCCTGAGATTATAAATAATTCTTATGTGTACTAAGTTTATTCTCAATTTAATGGAAGTCCATGTGATTGTATCAACAAAATAGAAACTTAGAACTCACTCATCTTTCTGGCTGATATAGTTACTCATCCACATACATAGAAACATTTCAGCCGGCCAATATCTGCTTAGAGTTATTGGAATAGAATATTTTATTTTTCTATATATAGCTGTTTAAGCATAGTTTATTCTGTAGGCATTGCGTAAAACCATATTTATGAAGAAAAAAAATTCCGTTACAAACGTTATGTTTACAATTTTAATGTTGGAGCACCCAAATAAAAAATGTATACAAAAGGGATATTGAAAGATATTATCTAATTCATATTAAGATGTGCTCAGCAAAAATATCTCAGAAAATATTGGGAAATCTCACATTTCAATATTTTTTAAAAAATTTCCATGCTCAATAATAATTAAAAATACANTTCATATTAAGATGTGCTCAGCAAAAATATCTCAGAAAATATTGGGAAATCTCACATTTCAATATTTTTTAAAAAATGTCCATGCTCAATAATAATTAAAAATACAAAAAAAAATTGTATCGCATTACTTTAACTATAACATAGCAATTTTTAAATTTAAATGTCCTTATTTTCGAAAGTGATTTACCTTAATATCTTGAGTGTTTAAAAAAATGTCAAAGTTGTGATTTTGACGGGGAACTATGTATATCTAGGCCTAATATACATTTATTTGTTTTAAATGTCATCACATTTAATGTCTGAAAACAACACAATGTTTGCACAAATATTAAATAATTATTTTTGCTGTAATATTTCCTTGATGTCTTCGGCGTCTATAAAGGACGTTTGGTACTCTAATGCCACACTTACTGTTCTAAAGTCACAAACGAATAACCATGTCTTACATGGAACTTTATGTCGATATCTCCAGGTTGGAGATGAAGTGGTACACACCAAAACCACAGAGGGATGGTGTTTTGCACTGGAAAACAATGATTTGTAACAGCAGCGTTCATTTTTCATTGATGTACTAAACTTGCCTATTTAATTTATTAGTATTTTCATATATATCATACATTTTTGTAAATGCAAATTTGTCTGTTAAATTGTTCACTCAATGGATTATATTTTCCATACTAAGCTATAGAGAATAGTGGCATGAATATAGTAACAACCATATAGTCAGGTGAACGGTAAAAACTGAAATATTTGATAATTATGCCTACTTAAATTCACAAATGTGCAGGAAGATTACTTCTACTGCACTACGCGGTCTGTTAATCACTTGTGGTCAGGAAATATTTTCATTATCTGAGCTACTGATTACGCATTTGTATTTCAATATATTCGGAAAATATAATTTACATTTTAAATATTTTTAAAAACTTTTGTAATTACTACCCACTTTTTTTTCATCAATAGTAATAAGATAAGGTGAATTATATAACATAAACAATAAGTATATTTCCTGGACGAACGGCGATAAAAGTATCAGTTGCACGCATTTCTGAAAACATAAAGTACATAACAATAACTAAAAGTAAAAAAAAAAACTAACTACTACTTACAACGAGAATAAATATGGAGGGNATAAAAGTATCAGTTGCACGCATTTCTGAAAACATAAAGTACATAACAATAACTAAAAGTAAAAAAAAAAACTAACTTGTACTACTTACAACGAGAATAAATATGGAGGTCTTGTTAATAAGTGAAGCCAAGAAGCAGAAGGAGGGTCTTGCAAGGGGTTCAGAGCGTACTGCTGTGAACTCACCCTTACTGCCGCAGTGCTGCCAAACTCGACAGCGGGCGAAGGCGCGCGCTGCCTTCGCCCGCGCAGAAAATTAGAGGCGGCGAGGTCACTTCCCAGACGCCCGCATAACCGGTCCTTGCCACCAAAATATCTGATATGTCTGGAACATTACTTTTATTACTACAGTGCGGACCTTGCCGCTACGTCGACTTCCTGTACTTGCGATGCCGGGGGAAGCCCGCGCCGACAAAGGCGTGCGCGCGGTAAAAACGCCTAGTGATACAGCTGTAGGAAGAAGACTCTCGATCAGAAACAAACACGCGAGCGTTCATTGCGATGCCATAGCGTAGGAACGCAGTTTGTCGGTTATTGTGTGCGTTTTTTTTCCCACTAGTAATATGTAATAGATTAAACCAATGTTTTCTGGCGCAGATGTTCCTGTTAAACTATTGTTAAATCTGACTCCCGTTTAACCCTTAGTCACAGTGACCTCGATACTTGACGTTGCATTGGAAGTGGAGTTTATGATCTGGACTGTACACGACAGAACAGAATGTCCAACACGGAAAGTCCCTCAAGTTGCCGGAGACATTGTTAGTTGTTGAGATTAAATTCTGTAGTATCATAAAAAGCTGCTGCCGATAATATTAGAGTGTTGCAGACCATGACGCTGACTCGTACAGTTGCAATCAAAAAATCTGTTCGTTGCAACACCTAAAATTTATATTTTTTTGCGTGATTTAAAGCAACACGTGAACATTCGCCTGCCTCTAAATGCGTGCAGTGTGACGTAAACAATTACTTGGGTGCGAACATTAACACTGGCAGCGAATTGCTGCGTCTCGTTAACAGCTAAACTTTTAAACTATTTGCAAACGGAATCGATTCCATCGTGTTCCCGTAGCACTAAGGGGTAAACGTCAAAGTAATATCAACACACTTGCGTTTATTTCAGATCCACAGCGGCACTTGTCCAAAACACGAATACTAATCGTAAAACTAACGGAATGGTATGTTCTTAAATCTGACGCGAGAATTCATGCTGTTCAGTAAAAATACTTTACTAAGAAAGAAAAGTCTGGAAGCTAGATGCCAAAACATTTTCATGCGTTTTTACAAGAAAATGTCGAAAACTTTAAATGAGATTAAAATTATTTGTTTCAATGTTGTTAACGACCTATAGTATCATAACTGTTTAGCTAGAAGTGTTACGAAATATAATTAATGTTGGCACCAAGTCGAAACGCTTACTTTCATTTTAAAAGATGCTACTTCAAAAATGTATTTAAAAACTGTTTTGTTAATTTTTAGGTTAAATACAGCCGAAAAGCTTATAGTGACCGTTGATTTACATTAATTTCCTCCCGAGTTAGTGGACCTGAACATTCTGTCCTTGTCTACGCGAGTATAACTGTTGTATGTAAATGAGTTCTGTAGATGCACACACCGTGGGCTTGTAAACACAAACTAGTCTCTAACTGTACAGTAACATATTAGTTACAGGTACAGAATTGTTTTGCCTTGTGGTGTGATGACATGTGTAAACTATATGCATAAAATTGCAAAAAATTATTAAATTAAATACGAAGATCCCTCTAACCGCATAGGAAAACATAATATTTATTTTGATAAATTTATTTTATATCACCGAAAGAGAAGATATGTATTCTTTTTGAGTGGACGCGAAATTACGTTTTCCATAATTAAAATTAATTATTTTTGTAGCAAAAATTCCTCATTTAATTTTTTTAAAAATGCCTCATTTTAAACCTAAAAATCATTTCCCCATTTTTTATGAAAAGCCAAGAAAATTTATCCGATATACACATGTTATAATAATCCACGCCATATAATCCTTCAGGTGCATTTTATGTAACTAACTGTCTAAGTATGCATTAATAATACAGCTATTACATAACATATTAGGAACAACTCAAACTATCCCCCCTCCCGCTATTGTAGGTTACCCTCCTCTTTTTAAATTATATTCACAAATTTTTTAAGTAAGACTGCGATGTGTACAAGTTAATACATTTCAGCTAAGCCTTGTATGTCCACTCTAAGTAATACGAGCAATGATAGTTTACCGCCTCTTAGACTGCAATTTCGACTGCAAGTGCCACTTAACGTATCTCATAAACCAGTATAACGATATTCGCCACATTTTGCATGCATGTTGTGCTACGGTAAGTAACCGCAGTATAAACTAATTTTACCATATCATGTAAGTATTTCCAGAATCCGCCCGTATAAAATGTTGTCTAAGATGGCATGCAGACCTATTTCAACCAAACTTATTATGATGTCGATAACTATTGCGAGTATAAAATATGTTCCTGGCAGTCTCTTTCGTCTGCCAATTTGTTGTGTAAAGTCATATGAATACATCTCGGGAACTTCTCACTACTCTTCCAATTCTAAACAAACAAGTAGTAATGATGTAAGGTATTTTTTTCAAAATGGCTTCCGTATAACTGTTTTGCTTTAAAATTCTATATCTTGGTATTAAGTAGACCAAATATGACCAGAACTGGTATGCTGTCAGTACCTGCAACGACCGTTAAATAAGATAATTCACTTTCTTTTGCCTGTCGTTTTGTAAACTTACGCCTCCTGAAAAACAAAGATCTGAATATTTCTCGAAGCATTCAAACGAGCCCCGCCAAATTGCGATTAAAAGTACTGTTATGCGGAGCCACGCTAAGAATGTATGAATTTCGGGCATGTCAAGTAGGCATACTTATCTTCAAAATCGTGGCCGTGTAATATTTTAACTCAGACTGTCATATAAACCAATTCCATTGAAATTTGTTATGCCCTTTGTGTATATTTCCGTCGGTTATTATGCAAGACAGCTTTTGCTCAAATAAAAAATATTATAAATCACGTCTCAACGCATTAGTCAATCGATTTGCACCAACTCCGCCACACGAATAGTGCTATGGTAAACCATCCTAAGCAAATACGACTTTCAACTCGTCGCGGAGAGAACAATGGGATGAAGTTGCTTATCCTAATTCATCAGAATTTGTTTGACTATCGTTATGATAAGTGATATTTATGGGCGTCAAGGTGTCTTACTTATTTCTTTATTCAGAAGCAAGCGCTACTTCAAGGCTGTTTTGCAACCCTACATTGTAGAGCCTCGGCACGCTTATAATTACTTTCATAAATCAGGTACTTGTTGTTTAATAACAGCCACGTAAATAATTAAAATTAGTAAGTCATAGCTACCCAAGAAAATTGAAGGCAAATTGTATACTGGCAGTACATAGATGACCAATAAATTCATTTATTCGTATATTTTTGTCCTCATTTGTAAGATAGTGTCAACTAAAGTATGAAGATTTAATTGTTATATTTCAGGAGCTACCATTTCTATTATCAACTAACTAGCATGCCAATAGAACTGTTACTGAGAATACGAACTGAATAATTGTTCATGAATAAACTACATGTTGTGTGTATGGAATAACTAAACCTGAACGTAACTTGACATGTTGATAATTCTTCTAGTGTACACTACATACACAAATCGATGACGTCTTTAGTGTGTAATGTTGACTGACTTCATTTGAAATTCAAATATAAACGTCAAGTCTCCGTTACTTCTCCAACAAATCTCATGCACATTTGGCATTCAAAAAGTACCTTAAATTATTTTATCAATTGTACTTTATTTTCGAGGCTGGGGTGTTATTCTTGTAGTGTTTGTGCAATATATATTATACTGTTACACTCATTTAACTCTATATTTATGTGCTGAAGTACCTTTTGGGTATAGTAAGTTCACTATATAACAAATTCTGTCATCACATTTTGATGGTACTGCCACAAATAAAAATATTCTTAGAAGCTCAAATCACACCCTAGAAAATACTTACCTGAATACCATATAAAATGGAAAATTTTCCTTCTTAATAAATATTTCTTAACTCGCAGGATGAGTGAGTGAGTGAAGAGATTTAAGCGGACATTTGGTCTTTTTATTTCTTATTAATGTTACAGCTTGATACCATAAATCTAATGAGCGAATAGTTTACTAAAACGAACTTGAAAAACTAACATACACTTACACTACGTGAACAAAAGTCACTGGATATTCATTGATGTTTTGTTGTGAAACTAATATAATGTCGGACCTTAGATTGCCATTTTTACAGCGCTAACCCTTCGAGGCACGCTGTGCAATAAGTTCTGTTACACAGTTGGCGGAATTTGTTTCCATTCATCCTGTAGAATGGCGAATAATGTACGTTAGTGTTGGACGAATGTCGCTACCGCTCAAACGAAAGACGTTCTATTGAGTTGACATCGGGGCTTTGAGCTGGCTTAAAGAGTCCTACCTAACTATCTACAAACCAAGACACAGTACCAGAGAATTGCACTGCCACCACCAAGTTTCACTTCCAGCGCAGTACATTAGTGTAAATACCACACGCGAGGCCCCCCGTCCACTAACGTCCATCCGCGTACCAGATCTGCACAGTGACTCCGTAAGACCTTCCTGTACTGTTCCACAGTTCAATGACGGTGCGGTTCACGCCACTGAAAATGACATAGATCAATGGCGTGTGAGATCAGTGGCTTCCTGGCAGCAGCACGGTCATGGAAAATAGTGATATCACCTCTCGATGAAGACTCATATCACTTGTCTCTGTCCGAGAGCTGCGACAGAAGTATTCTGCAGTCGTCATGGCTGTCTGAAGATTGGCTCAAATAATACGCTTCAAGGTTCGCTGATTGCTATTAGTTAGTTTCTCGGTTCTATTAAAGCTCTACATGGATCTAGCGCTTCCATGATTCTTCCATTTGATAATGGAATCCCTGACAGTGGATCGAGGCATGTTTAACTTCTCAGAAATGTTTCAGACGGAACTCTCGGATTTATGGGATCCTAAAATCACGCCCGTTTCGAACTCCTACAAATCTCTCCTTTGATTCATGGCAGCAAACGCATCAATGGTGTCAGGCATTGTGTCTTCGTTGTAATAGCGCCCCATTGATAAAGCCCACTGCGAGAAAAGAGTTGCGTGGCGACTTTCGGCCAGATAATGTGGATTTAGAAAAGGCACACAAGTCTACGGCGTTATCCTGGTATCAAACTCAGCATCGCTTGGTCCGAATGCGCGTTAATGACCTCAACCACATGCGTCGGCAGTGCTTATGAAGCATATCTGATCCTGCAGTAGAGTGCCTGACTCACATTCGGCAGGTCGCAGGTTTGATCCCTGCCGGTTATTCTGGGGTAGTTACCCAGGTAGTTTTATACCGACACTATAAGCAAATTCTACTGCGCTTCTATATCACGAACCTTCGCACTTCCTGCCTCGCTGATTACCACCCGACTACCCGCTGTATATGAATGAAATAAAGATCGTCGATATTCATAGCGACACCTGATTCTCTCGAAAAGATTTCCTTGCAGGCTCCAATATCCTATGTGGACACGTAAAGTTTCCTTGGTTGATTGGTCTTGTATCTCTTTGAGTAAACGTGTTCTTACTTGAATGAGCCATCCAGAATATTTTTTTGCCGATACCAAACTTCTGTGATTCGAGTGACAGCTGAAATAATCGAATCACGAAATTGGTTATCAGCAAAACTATTTCGAACTACAGCTAGTCATAAATTGTTTTCGCCAAAATAGAATCCCCCAAATTATTAGTTTCCATGGACACAATTTACTTAGTACGTAAGTCACCACACAATTATTATCATTGTGGCATAAATTGCAGGAGCTGATAAACGGGCACAAAAAATATTTTTAATAAGATCATGGACACACCCATAGTCCCGGGATGAGCATGTTATTGACAGGCCCTCTCAGTGATGAGAACTTTTAACGAAGTCCAGCAAGGTCGACGCCCTTTCGCTACCACCACCAAATATGTCGATATAACTTCATTTGGATACAGTACTTGACACAGCAGAATACTCCTTTCTCTCTTAGATTCAAGAATGTATTCAATGGTTTGGTAGTACTATCAGTAACTATTAACGAAAGTAAAAACTTTAGTACAACCATTAGTCAATGGTCTTCGTCACACGGCAGACTTCAAATGTATTTCCTGGAAACGGCGTATTGTAAACAAAAGTACACTATAAATATTCTGACATTTGTGACGTATACAAGTTTTTGTAAGCCACTGTCAAAAATGTTAAACCAGCGCAGACGGCATCGACGAACAACAGGCAATCACCTCGTAGAGGCAAGCAGGAGTTGGCAGCACGAACAAAGAAAGCCACACCGCCATATTTTTTACGGAGTAGCCAATGCCAAGGCGCTGCTGCTGTCAACCGCAGTAATCTATTATCAAAGGAGAAAAACATTTCTATTACTGTGGTTCTCATGTTTTAGCTGCCAGAAAGACTCGCGGGCAGGAACGGTTCAACAGAGCGGCAAAAGAGAAATTCAGAATATGATGGACGTGACTTGCTTCGTTGTTATGCATCTCAAAATACACTGTATGACCATAAAATATAGGACCAATGGGAATCGATCAAGGATCGTTTACTGTTGGCCGGACAATAATAACACTTTTGTTCGTAATATCGTCACAGTGTTCAGTCAACGGCATCATGGATGGTTTTGAGATGTGAACCTGATATTATAGCCTAAGCTTGTTTGCGGTATTTCTTAAGGTTGGGGTTTAAGAAATGTTTAGGTAAGGAAGGACTCCAGAAATGAAATACGCGATCATCTGATCACAGCCCTCGAGACTTTGAGGAATTCTCGGGCCGCGAGTATGCACTGTAAGCTAATTGTCTTCGTCACATTAGCGAGCACATTATCGCAGCTTGTGTAGCCTTGGATCGAGACACGGCGCACAAAATAACGTGATTGGACGTTCTTGAGTAATGCTTAGAAAACTGCACTGGGCAAGATGCAATGTTTCTGTCCGTGCACATTGATGTTCGTGTATTCGTGCACTTTCCTTTGATGATTCCGGACTTCATACACAATGGCATCACATAAGAATTACACGAAAAGAGAACAATAACGAACAATATAGTAAATATTTCCGTGTTGTTGGACATTAACTAAAACGTAGGGTAAAATATTACATTAGCGCAATTGTTCAAAACCTAAAAGAGGTGTTTTGTTTTCTCATTAGAAGCTCGTGGTTACATTAGATATGTGGATGTATGATATAATTCCCACTCTCTTCTCTTTTGCGTGTTACTTGTAGCTGGTACTGCATAATTTGCACCAAATGCAGTAAATCATTAAACTTTTCTCCTGAAAAATAATTTTAGAGACATTATGAGCAAATAAGAATGCATTTAATTAGTGAGAAAAGTTACGCGTCGTGGATTTTATAACAAACGTGGAATATTTCAAAACAAATGATGAGCATTTAGAAGGTTTCTGGTGTGTGCAAGATATTTTGCTGAAAGTGTCTGTAAGTGGCATATGAATAACTTACACTAAGAATGACTTTTTTTTTTGTNGTGTGTGCAAGATATTTTGCTGAAAGTGTCTGTAAGTGGCATATGAATAACTTACACTAAGAATGACTTTTTTTTTTTTGGAAATTATAAATGGTGAATAAGCTATGGAGATAAATGGAAATATATAGGAACGTTGTTAACCCTGCGATACATCAAGCTATTTTTAAATGTCAAGTACATATGTATGGTTGTAATATGGGGTGCTTATCGGCATGCCTCGGTTTAATGCGGAACTGTTGCACGATTGGTTTGTATGATCTCTACCAGAGATGGGCTTAACAGAAACTGGTACCGAGTTGCGAAGGAATTGTTACATTGCTGTAGGAGAACCTTCAAATAAAGTGATATTTTGAAGATGGTAAAGAGGAGCTTGGGGTATAACAAAACCGGGAACGGGCAGTCGATTGGGTGAAACTGGCTTTAAAACATAATACTAGAGAAAATAAGTCACCTTCCCATAAATGATTGAGCTCTAATTGACAAATATTAAAATAATGGTTATTAAGCCTAAAGAGAAGTTATGCGAGAGGAAATGTGCAGATATTAAACATTTGGTGAGGTTTAACACAGCATTAGAATCTTGGAATTATAAAATAGAAATATGAAATTAAAATATTCGTTAGAGTTAAAAAAAAGTAAAAATGATTTATATATCATTTTGGAAATATTATGAATATACTTGTAATTTCAGGAAATATAGAGTGGAATATTAAGAAGATGGAAAAATAATTGTAGATCAAAACATAGACGAAAAAACTGAAGAAAATGTGCCAGGCAATTAGGATGTATAAAAGTGCAACAACACAGCTGACAAGAAGTGTATTTATGGTATAATGTAAATATGTTGGAACCTATGTGACGATAGCATTAGTAGCCAAATAAAGGGACGATAGAGTACCAGAATTGAAAAGGCAATAGTATCATAAACTGTTGGTTCTACCCCATTTTAAATCCAACATTTTCAAAAAATTTTAACTTTCAGCAATTATAATACAAACACAGTTTTATAAACATTAATTTTCTCATCCTTGTCAGTTTGTAGACATTTCATGTTCCTGCCTTTTTTTTTTTGTGTTAAAAGATTTAAATCTATTTTTATATTATTGTAAAAATTTTAAAAATTGTCTCTAAAATCAACAGTTTATATACACTGAATAGCCAAAAAAAAACTGGCACACCTGCCTAATATCGTGTAGCCGCCCCCCCCCCCCCCCCCCCCC